>WEIS01055281.1:0-25458 GCA_013389965.1 Todus mexicanus | reverse complement strand
CCAGTGGGCTGGTGCTACACCATGGTTTAAAGAGCCACATCAGCACATCTCCTCCCTGCTGAGATACCCCTTGTGTGTGCTGTGGCCTGGCTGAGCAGCCAGCGGGTCTCCAAGTGGAAAGGGTGACCCATTCCCTCGCTGCAGGATTTCCTGCGGGAGGTTCTGTGCTCTATGGATGCAGGAAATTACCCCTGGCTGTTAAAATCAGTGACTGCTGAGTTGTAGAAAATGCCCTGTAACTATGGCCTGGTTTCTCCTACTCGATATAAAACTGGACCAAAAGAGAAGAAAGCAGAGTGAAAAACCTCGGTGTGCACAGCACCCAAGCAGTCCATGTTTGTAAGGCAAGTCGCAGCAACACCACCAAATATTTCCTCCTGGATTTTTTGAGGCTTTGGGTTTTTTTTTTTCCTAGAAAAAAAGCTTTGTCTAAAAGCCACTGATAAATAATATTGTGTGAGTACACGTGCAGCCTTGAGACCGCAGGGTCCGGGCAGGCCTCGCGCAGCCTTAGCCTGCACCAGAACACGCTCCCCTCTGTGGCAGTAACACAGCTGCTCTACTAGAGATTGCAGGAAATCTTTTCCCCCAAAAGGCCATTCTTAAGTGCCTTCTGATTTTATGATTACTCATTTAATTTATGAGAGAGAAATCTCCTCTTCAAAAAAGGGCCTTTAATTAATTTTGGCTCCAGTGAAATGCTGGGAAGTGTTTATCAATCGCTGCGGTGCTGAGCTGCAGAGCTGCGGCTGCGGCTGGGTGATAAGAGCAGCACGAACATGGGAGAGGAAAGGGCAGCGGGAGTGGGACTATCCCTGGCTCGCTGCCCAGGCCACGGCTCGCTCACCCTGGGTCAAGGGTGGCAGTGGGGACAGGCCTCACAGCAACGTGGGGAGTTCATGCGCTGCCGGAAAACATTTTTCTGCAGAAAATCTGGAATATGCAAGGAATGGTCATCAGATAGCGAGCAGATGTTGGACCAAGAGCAATGGTGCAGCAGGATTTATGAGCGCGAGATACGGTCTAAATCCTGACCTCGGAGGATCGCACCTGCGGCTGGTCGGGTCGAGAGGAGCTGTGTGGTCTTATTGCGGGTGTTGGGCTCTTCTCCCAAGTAACTACTGATAGGACAAGAGGTAATGGGCTGAAGTTGTGCCAGGGGAGGTTTAGGATGGATATTAGGAAAAATTTCCATACTGAAAGAGTGGTGAGGCCTTGGAACAGGCTGCCCAGGGTGCTGGTTGGAGTCACCATCCCTGGAGAGGTTCAAAAAATGTGTAGATGTGGCGCTTCAGGACATAGTTTAACGGTCATGATGATGTTGGGTTGACATTTGGAAGTGATGATCTTAGAGGTATTTTGCAACCTTATTGATTCTATGAGCTTCTCAGAGAAGGGAGCACCAGATTCTGGAAGCATCTCAATACAACAAGGGACACTTGACCCCTCATCTCCCTCTTCTTGATTTGGGTTGAGGGTGGCAAAGGTGCAGACCTTGGCTGTCTAAGGTTAACTTCTTTCCAATCTCTAAGGAAAGCAATGGGCTGACAGGGGGGCTGGAGCAGATGGGTAGCTTGAAAATGATTGCTGGTTTGGGTCACTCACCGTCTCAGACTTTCACAGAGGCTGGCGGCAGCACAAGTTGATTCACCCTGGTGAAAGGAAAACAAAAATGGTAGGTGAGAGCTGCAACTAGCACAGAAACAGGCTCCTAAAAACCTCCCAGCCTATTAAATCCAGAGTCCAGTTGCTTACATTTCTAAAGAGCTCGGTCATTCCTAACTGCCCTGCACACCGATTCAGCTGAACCCCTCACGCGGTGGTGCCTGAGAGCAGTTCTGACAGTTGCCGGAACCTGCCAAGTACCATCACTGACACTAATTGACAAGGATTTGGGAAGGTCCCAAAGGCACCCAGACGCGCCGGTTGTTTCCCTGAGCCAGTAACAAGCCTGTTCATACAGCGGCTGGTGAATAGTGTCCTTCAGCCTGACAGTATGAATGTAAACAGCCACGCTGATCAAAATTAAATTAAGAAAAAAGGAGCTGTCTTGCAGTTTGCAGCTCCTGCCGCCGCTCTGGCCAGCTGCTCCCAGATGACGGCTGGAGCCTGACGGGGACTGCAGCATCACCAGGCAGGGCTGTTCTCGCCTGTCCTGCACCTCCTGCTACCGAGGGCAGCGAGGGCGGCAGCTCCTCGGTGGGGTACCCAAAAGGCAGCAGCAGTTTTACAAAGCTGACCCTTTGACCTGCTCCTCCTCCTTGCAGCACGTGCCCCGTGCTGTCATCCCTCACCCCCACCTGCCCTTGCTCTCCCACTCCGCTCGTGCCTTCCCAGGCTGGTTACTCGGGGACAGGAGCAACTCCTGGGGTGGCGTTAATCACAGCAGGGCCCCTGCATGGACGGTAAGAGAGGGAAATCACCCTCGGACTCTTAAGCCCTTTGGGACCTGTTTTCTATCCCAGATGCTCGCTGACCTCCGTGCTGGATTCTTATGTCACCCTCCACCTCACGCAAGGACCTGGCTTGACGCTGCCACATTTGAGTGCCGGCACCCAAGTGCACTCTGGCTTTACATGGCCCATGGGAGAAGACACCCGAGTCACAAAGTCAGAGTCTTCTCATACTGCTTGGCTGTACTGGCTCGAAATAATAAATACACTGAAACAGCGGCATTTTATACCCTAAAGGACTGCGGCAGGTTCTGCCAGCCCATGCCAAAGTGCAGCTTCTTTCGGAATTGGGGAAAAACTTGGGCAGGTTTAGAGGGAAGATGACAGAAACCATCACCTCCTGAGGTCCTACCAGGCAAGAACTTCTCAGTGAAACATCATTTTCCTTTGGAAAATGCTGATTCATTACAAATCATTTGTGGCTCTTCACCAGATCTCACAGCTGACCCAGGACATTCATTTTTTTGCTGAAAAGGGATGATGCTGGGTTCAGACGTGTATTCCAGGATGAAAATTAACCGGCGGTTAGAGGACACCTTCCAAGAAATCTCTGCATCAGAAATCGGCCCAGTTCAGCCTTAACATCACACCGAGCTCACAGATTTATCTCCAAGAAGCCTCTCTGCCTTTTCTGCCTTTCCAGGCTATAAACTGAAATATTTTTGTTGCAGGAGCTGACCCCAGTTTCTTTGTAGAGTCACCGTTCTTGGTAACGCTGCTGCATTGCACAGTCCATTGTACCCAACGTTGTACCTGCGCTTTAACTATGAGAATAGATCAGAGGCGTAAAGCAGAGGACCTCGTGATGCTACAGTCACCTTTGGAGGTAGGCAGTAAACTATGGTGTGGCATGGAGCTACCACACAGTACTACAGCTCCAGGTGTTTGAATGCACTGTAATGTCTGAAAGTCACGTTCTTCACGCGTAGTTCATTCCACATACTTACAAGATACAGAATATATACAGAAAAAGTTCATTTGGCCATCGCCGTCTTTAGCACCGAGAACCCACCTGCGTTGCTGGCAGACAACTTGTAAACACACACAACTCATGACTTCCAGCTCAGCCTCCTATGGGATACGGCACGCCTCCCCCAGAAATACCTATGTTGTCCCCAAGTCGTGAGAGTTCCTTGCTCTTTACATTTTAACACATTTCTCTCAACTTCTGCTTTATCTCTCTTTTGCAGATGGGAACAGAGCCCTAAAGGGGCTTATCCTGAAATGCATTTAGAGGATTTCAGGGGAAATTAGACCCCGCATGACTTGAGAACCTGCTGGGGAGAGAAGGGACTTTGAGGGAATGAAGCCAGTGGGCAGAAGAGAGACCTGAAAGGGTCTCCGCAGGTCTGGACAGTGCAGTCGTCATTCTGAAGCACCGTGTTGCAGCCAGTGGTTTGTGTGCACCCTGATTTCACTGAGCTCAGCTTACGGGTGGCGGCAGGTCGGCTCTGATTTAATTTTTTTTTAAGCAAAACCACTAATAATAAATTTTAGATTGTCTTGGGTGCTACAATGTAGTGCACGGACTTAAGCTAACAAGGCTGAAGAGCATCTAAATCCCTGTTTAAGTCCCACTTGCCTTTCTAATAACGATAATCCCACACTGAATAGATTGTCGCTTCCGATTTGGGGATATCTGCTGACTAAACATCGGTTCCTGAATTGTTCTATTTTCTCTGCAGTGTTTTCTCAAGATTGTGAATGTTTTCATTCCGTGGAGGGAGCGGGGTGGGAACCCTGCTGTTGTTTCCTGAGGGGGAGGAAACTCACCCAAATTGCCTTTCAAGAACAGAAGTTGTAGAACTTCCCTGCTTGTTTTTTACAGGCTCCTCCAGCAGTTAAAAATGTGACTGACTCCTCCTAACCCCATCGTTTCCTCTCCTGTCAAACCTAAATATTTCTCCTAGATCCTATCAAACCATTTCCATGTCGTGTGACAGCATCCATAATTCTCCGGTATTTATAAGACTGTCTGTTTAATATTAAACTATGAGCTCTGGAGCTGTTAAATATTTATACCGTGTGAAATGGATCTAATTTCACAGCACCTCAGCTGGTTAGAGAACGGCATCGGAGAAAGAAGACGAATTTGAGACAGTAGATGAATGCCCGGGATCTTTTACAGGTCAGCTCCACTCTCCTGTATTTCAGGAACTGTTCAGAGATTATTCTCCAAAGGCTCCGTCCCTTCCAGTCTCGCTGCTCACCATGCCAACAGATATTGGAGGTGACAGTCAGTAGCACAGCCGGCACCGTTGTACAGTTCCCGGCACCGTCTGGGCCCCATGAGGCCTTTGCGGCAGGTTTTGCTGCTCACGTCCAACCCAGGAATGCTCTGCTCTACTCTGTGCCACCAAGAATGAACCGCAGATCTCCCTTCTCACCTGCAGCTCCAACAGTTGAGGGTGGAGCTGTGAGAAGCGGTGGTGGGACAGATGTTCCACTGACTTGCCCTAACACAGAGGCTACCAAACGCTCGAGCTCCATGGATGGGTCATCTCTGTTCCTGAGCTCAACCTCAAGCAAGTAACGGGACGGTGAGAAGCAGAACATTCTTCAGCACGCTCAGCACCATTGTGCACAAGACTCCAAGAGAAAGGTGGTGCGTATACAAAGCTTTTGGGAATGCTGTCCACACCGTTTAATGGTGAGCTTCACAAGTAACTTTTAAACAACACGTGTATTTCAGCGTCCTGCAGCTTTCCAAAAGCCCCATTTTCTTGCCATCTGCATAAGTCAGGCTCTGGCTTTTGTAACAGAGAAGCATATTAGGCAATAATGTCCTAATTTTTACAGCCTGCTGTACTTAACATCGCTTAAATTTTACAACCAGCAATAAAATGCTTCGGTGGGGTCCTTCTAGCCTGCAAATAACTCATTTTTGGACAAGCAGGAGCTCATTCAGCAGGGAGGACCATCGGGGCTACAGGGGCAGGCAGATCACTGGCCTTAGCAGCTACTCCTGCCTGTGCTTAAGGGTCTTTCTCCTTCCTTCATTTCCCTGATGAGAGCCCCGTGTCTCTGAAGCACCGTGCGATATGCTATGAACTGCAGCACTTTAGGAAGGGCTACCAGCCTAGCAGCCACTAATGGCACCCTGCAGCAGATCCCACCCTCTCTGAACTTCCTCAGATGTTCTGGGGGTGGAAACAAAGTCCTTGTGAACATGCTGCAATCAGACATTTGGGGTGATGAAATGTTTACGCGGACGGACATCCTTGAAAGGTAATGGGACTTTATGGCCTTAAATCTATGAAAGACAAATCTGGTTTTCAAATCCAGCCTAGTTAAAGGGGTTTTTTCAGAGGCAGTGACACCCTGCACTGTGTATTGGGGATGATTTGCAGCCCAGCCAGGTGCAACATCCTGCAAAGCCAGCTACTGAAACTCCTCTTTGCACTCAAATCTAATGTTTGGGCCTGAACCTGTGCAAACAAAGGCTGAGCATTATCATTTGTAGCTCGACACCGGTATGACTTTCAGATACGAGTGAATTTGATCAGCTGATACCCAAACCCAGGAGTCCCTCGCACATGAGGTTATCTCCTGCTGCTGCTGTCACTGGATTCCTGCAGATAACCGACGACGCAGTTATGGAGTAAGAGAGCTGGGGCCGCCTTCCACACTGGGTTGCTTCATCTCCAAATGCACACAAACTCCGGTGCATCACTTAAGTTAAAACCCCGGGGCAGAAGTAATGCTGTCACCGTGCTCGCCCTAACACAACAGGACAAGCATAGTTGCAGCTGGAGGAAAGAGGAGCACAAAGTGGACTCGGGCACAGGCAAAGTTCTCTCTACACAATAACTCCCTCCTGATTTCCCGACTGTGCTTCAGAAGGGGAGAGAAGTCAGGGAAGTGTATCACATACTGGGCTCGCTTCACCCACCCCTTGCCACTGCGGGGAATCGCCTGCCTTAGAGAAATCCTTGCTGAAGCCAACTGCCAAAACACGTTAACATTTTAGTAACTAGAGGAGGGACACAGAGCACCCCACTCCTATTTTCCATCGCTGAGTGCACACTGTCAACACCCTCATAAACAGTCGGCTCCAAGAGGGGACAGAGCTTGTTGCCGTTGGCCTGCCAGCAATACAAACAGGTATCAGGGCCAGGAAACACCTTAAAACCACAACCAACCCCTCCTCGCACATTAGCACAGCTCGTTCAGCCTCTGCACTGCCCCTGCCGCTTTGTCTCACCAGCATTTCACCACGTAGGGATTTAGAGCTGCGTTTCACTGGGATTTTGTCACGTTTGCCCTGAGGACTTGGATCAGTCAAGCTCTATTAACTGAACCCAGCTTCATCGAGTAACGCACGATGTCAACAGGGCCGCGCACGTGGGCACCGCGTTCGTGCAAAACCTTGTGCCCCTGAAACAAATCGAAGAAGCCCGTGGCTATTCTGCTTTCCCTTATTGTTTTGCTCACCACAGAAACCAAAACCAGCTCTCTGCCCTCCTGCAGAGCTCTCGTTCAGCCTGGCTCTCTGCCGCACCAGTGAGGGTAACATACTGGTCCCAACAATGCACCATTTCTTTGCCAGACTCTTTACAAAGAGCAAAACCAGCAGGCTGGAGGCTCCAGTTCAAGTGTGTACCTTTTATGCCCTTCATTATACGGAGTTTTTAATCGGGCGGTGCAGAATGTGGGTACACTGGGCATTCCTGTCCTCCAGCTGCCATTTTCACCTGCAGTTGGAAGGAGATGCCTTTGGTTCCTCACTCTACAGCAGAGTTCTGCCTGCTGAACAAATTGCTGGGTGCACTTATGCCTCCAGCTCCTCCCTCAGAAATGGCCAGAGAACATTAAACCTTAGTACAACCTGTTACCTCCTGAGCAGGGTGTAAGAACAGCCAACTCAAGGATTGCTTGCAGAGAGCGCGTCCTGTTTGAACTGAACCCAAGTGATTTGGATTGCTAAGTCAGTAGCTTTGGGAAAAGACGCTCCCGATTAACAGGAGGCATTGCTGCAAAACCCCAGCGCTTTGATTTGAAAGGCTCCTTCGCAGCCTGCAGCTGAAAACAACAACTGAAAGTGCAGATGCGTGAAAGGTGAGCAATAATAATACATCACCCTGGAAAGAGCCCAGGGAGTGGGCCAGGGACAGGACTGGCACAGCTAAAAATAGTCTGTGCCCTGAGCTTCCTGATGCATCTTGACAGCCTCCCAGGAACAGGGCTGTTTGATGAAGCCGGGGTCAGCTTGCTAAAGGAAAAGGACACGGAGCAGAACGTTAACAGAATTTAACAAAGGATCAGGCACGAGAGTAGCTCCCTCTGGAGCAGGAACCCTTTGAGCTCAGCTACCCACTTGTGCTCACTCATTTCTGCTCAGAGAGGACGCCTGGAGCTTGCATCAATCTGAAGCCCTCCAAAGCAAGGCTCCACCAGGACTCGGTGTGCGCGGCTCTCCCGACCGCCACTGGCACAGAGTTGCCCTTCCCTGTGGAGATGGAGCCGCTGGACCAGGCTGTACAGAGCAGCAGCTCTGGTGGAGACAGCCCGACGGGAGCTCCGTGCTGGTGATGCCAGGTGCTCCACCAGCTGCACTAAAGAAATGAATTGGCTTAAATCCCCTTCTCTTCCTGCACATCAGTGGGTTTAGTGAATGGAATATGATAATCATGCACAGAAAATACACTTTTTTCCCCCCTCTGTTTGGTACAGCCCCTTAAAGCTGTGCAGACAATGTCAGTGTTTTCCAATCTGTTCATTTAATCTAGGTGCTGAGCATATTTGCCTCCAGAGGAAGAAACATCGGTCAGATTGTATTTTTCCTCTTTCACAGATCTTGTCAGAGGAGAAAACTGCCATAGAGAAAAAAATCAATAACCTTTCCTTCTATTTTTCCAGGCAGCTGCAGCAGAACAGACGTGGAGATGAGCAGTTAACAGCACTCATTAGGGTATCAAGGACTTGGCTGGAAAAGAAATCCAGTGCTAAGTCTGCCTGACTGCTCTGCGGTGGGAGGCTAATGTTGACTCCTGAAGCTAGTGAAGATGTGGGTCTCTGAAGCCCTCAAAACTTTGTGCCTGAGCCAGTCCTTGTGTGTATAATCCTGCCAGATCTTGATGGACTCAGAATAAAGGTGGTGGGATTTTCAGAGCCATGGAAGATGGGGCAACATCATACTCTTAATGTGCACTGAAATAACGGAGGAAAGAGAAAGTGGAGGGTCCTGCTTTTTTCTTGGCATGATTGAATGGGAAAGGGGTTAAAACATGGCATAAAAAGCAGGTATGACCTAAGTAAATCTTGAAACAGAAATTCCTTATGCCACTGGATTAGAAACATACTTTGTACCCTCCAAAATAACTGCCTCATGATACAGCTCTTTTCCTCAACCTCTAAGGTACCAGGTAAGGGGAACCATCCTTCCGGTTTGGCAGCAACTTTAAGAACGACCAAACCAGAGCACTTGAGATGCTTCTTATTGAAGCACAGAAAATAACACTCCAAAAAGTTTTGTCCCTGTTTCACTAAAAGGTGCCATTCAGGCCAAGGACCCAACCGCAAGTAAATTAACACCATAACACACCTACAGTCACAGCTGGCTGAAGATCTGCCTTGCAGATTTGTCCACGTGAAGAGGTCACCTAGTGTGGATAAAAGTCAATACCTTCGTAAGATGCTCTGTGACTGTGACAGGCATCAGGAGACAGACTAGCAGGGCTGAATTTTTCATGATTTTTTCCTATTTCCTTGTGTCAGAAAGGGTTTCTGGCTTGGAAGGCTGCCTTCTGCTCAGCTCTTCAGTCACCTGCGTGGAAGCTGATCAGATTCTGTAGCTGTGCCAGGGCAGCCTTAGCAAAGAAACCATCTTAGTGAGAGTTTAAAATATCCTCCTGCGTGATAAAGTCCCTCCATGCCAAGAGCTGCCCTTTGCAATGACAATGCAAACTGACATACTGCATCCGTTGTAAGCAGATGATTTCAGTGCCCCTTGTACCTTGTGGGCAAGAGCTTTCAATCCTGTTGTACAGCTGAGGAGCATTTCAGGGACAGCATCTGACTTCTTGAAGGTCACAGCAGAGAGTCAGTAGCCAAGACAGCAGGAGGACTCCAAGCAGTTCTCAATCTGGACCTTTTCTTGGACTAGTAAAGCTTTGCCTTTCTATAACTGCAGGCACACAGAGAAATTCTGTTCCTGCTGTAGAGCAGCACTTCATAGTCTAAGGAATATTGTTTTCATTTCTCCGTGGCACAGGAGATTAACCTCAAATGGTCAGTGGAAGTGGGGAATTGATGGGCCTGGAGAACCATGAAGCTCTGCCTGCAGCCTCTGCCGCAGTTTGATGTTAGCAAGAGCTACGCCAACACCAGCTGGCTTGATCCCTCTGCCTATACTTAAGCAAAGCTCCTGCTGCCAACAATTAACTTGAACAGCACATTCCTAATGCCGTGAGCATTTTGTGTAAGGGCCACAACTGAGCTCAACATGCCTGTGAACGACCAAACTGACCTTTGACATCTTCCTACCTAACCTGCAGGAAATCCGCTGGTTGACGAAAGCAACAGAACAAATCAGTGAGTTTTTTTTCTGTAGGAGACCATATTTTCCATCTGCACAAAACCAGCAGCTCCCAACTGAAGAAGCAAACCAGCATTTAGACTTCAGCCAATCTCAAGCCGTTACATTCTTATATTCATGGAGCTACAAACACAGCTAGTAAACAGGAGAGAGAAAAAAAGCCCTCTACAAGCAGGCTTTTTTCACCAATAATAAAACTACTACATTTTCCTCACCTCTTCCCTTCATACTCTCAACTCTTTGATTCCATATAAACCACCTAATAGTCTGATCTTATTCCATCTGCAGTCTATATGTGTCTTTATTGTGCCACTCGGGGTACTCAGAACACACTTCTTGCTTCTCCCACCATCACAGAGCCTCTGCATCCCAAGCTGGGCTTTTTGCTCTAGATTCATGTGCCTTCAAAGGCCAAGGACATCTTATCTGGGCTGAAAAACTACAGTGACTTTCTATCACTGTAAGAAAAGTTTAATTATTGTGCTTCTTTTGTAAAGTAAAAAACAAAGCAGGCGTATTATTTCCCCTGAACAGCTGAATATCAGCAGCGATTGAACCGTTCCTCAAATACCCCTTGATGGGAGTAGTTAAGATCCACTTGCTGGCCCCGAAATCCTCAAATCCAAAACTCTGCTTCAGTGCAGCACTGAGATGTCTCTCTAAAGCATCCAGCCTCTTTAAAAGAAAACCTTAAAAACAACTTAAAATATCTGATAGAAGAAATATTCTATTTAGTAATGCAAACTACCAGAATGGAACATGCTCTGTACTAGCCTGACCCACCAGTTTAGTACCGGTGACACTTAACGGAGGGGACTCGAGCCTTGGCTGGCAACACCATAAGGACACCTGATGGGTCCTTTCTGACTCTCAACTGCTGCCACAGGAAAAGTCAGAGAAGAAGAGGGTTGACAGCTCTGCGAGTCCTTTCCCTGCCCCACATAATAGAATCTGCAAAGCAAAAATAAGGTCAGACACTTTCAAATTGCTGCAACAGGAGAACTGAGAGATCATTTTATATCTAGTTCTAGAAGAGGCTAAAAATAAGCCTGATGTGAGGCAGAAGAGAGAGTCTGAAAATGGATTATTCTCATTTTTCCTGTAATGTAATTTGCAGATGTGCCACATTTCAGACAGCAGAAAATGTGTACGGACGAGGGACTGTTCTTTTTGTGGCTTTGTCTAATCTGCAATGAGTATTTTCTTTCAAGCAGTTGTACCCACAACTTTTAAAACGAAACGTTCATCAGCACCGCTGCTCAGCAAGGGTTTCCACACCTGATCAAAGGTGTCAAGAGTAAATTTTTCTCCATATTAAAATGTTAAATTTTTTTTTTTTAGGAGCGAAGAAAAACCAACTAGAGCTGTTTGAAGAACCCGGTTCTTGTCGTGTAAACAAACGAGTGAACCTTTTAGGCTTGCGGGTCTCTCTGAAATGCTGAGTGAAACATTTGAATTGCAAGTGAAATACTTGAATTCTTTTGTTTGGAGCGGCTGCATCAGAGCAGCTGCTTATTCCTGCTGGAGTCTGCACCAGGGCCCCGTGCTGCAGTTGCATCCCGCTGCCTGATCTGCATTGCTGTATCTCTGGCGAAAACAGCCAGCGTAGATCATGCTGCAGGCTGCAGAGAGGGATGGAACAGTTACAAAACTTGGGTATCCATCCGGAGCATCTTTCTCTACCTCTTGAAAGGATATGAGGGGAAATGGAACATGCTTCCAGGTATAAAAACATTACATTAAAAAAATAGGTGTTTTAAAAAAATTATCCATTGAAGGGTAGACAAGAGAAAATGGCCTCAAGTTGCACCAGGGGAAGTTTAGGTTGGACCTGGGGAGCAATTTTTTCCCCACAAGGGTTCCCCAGGCCTGGCCCAGGCTGCCCAGGGCAGGGGTGGAGTCCCCCTGATCCCTGGAGGGGTTTCCAAGCTGTGGAGATGTGGTGCTGAGGGACACGGGGCAGTGGTGCCCTGGCAGCGCTGGGGGAACGGTTGGACTTATGATCTAAAAGGTCTCTTCCAACCAGAACAATTGTGTGATTCTGTGATCCTACACCTGCACAGGGTGGTGTTTCTCAGGAAAAATCTGGGTGAGTTTGGGTTTTCTCCTAGCAGCAACTGGGAGTGGCAGTTGCAGAGTCGCCCTGTGCTCACTGCAGACCAGGAGTGGTCCTGCCGGTCTGTGCCCATGCAGCGACCAAGCGTTGCTGCTCAGCAAAGCTCCAGATGTTCAGCACTCGCGCTGGCTGCCCAGAAAAGACTCGTGCTACACGCAAATTACATTACAGTGATTTATATGCCCTGGCACCCAGAAGTTGCCACAGCTTGGGGAAAGGACTAATTTTTTCCCCTTTTCATAATAAAAAGGAGCACATTTTCCCCAATTACTGGTGCAAGCGCTGCTGCTAATAATTTATCCTGCAGCTCTCTAGGGCGAAGCTTTGTTTTTTTTCAAGCTGTCTGCACCATGAGCGAGGAAGGAGACATGGACAGACCACCGGCCCGATTTTCAGCACTGCTGAGCTTTACTCCCAGCAAGTGAAGCACCTGAAGAACTCCTGACCTCTGAGAGTTGCCTTCTGCCTGGTATCTGCCAAGGCTGCCCGGGTATCAGTGGTGAGCTGGGGAATTAAAGTAAGGTCATCAGATTCCTGATGTGCTTCTGTAGGGCTCTGCCATGGCAAGACTGTACATGGACGGATCATCTTCCAGAGGAGCTCTAAGTATAGTTTGGGTCTTACAAATATTCATTAAGTTAGTGAGAGAAGTACAGGACAGAGGGCAGTCAAGTTTGGAAATAAAATCTGACTATTTTAACCCTCCAGTGCAGCGGCAAAGAACAGGAAAGGAGCAACAATATTGTGGAATGAAATCACAGCGGGAATTGTCATTGAGTGGTCTACAAGGGGCTGAAGCATTTACTACTGGAGCTCTATTAAGAGGTCTCACAGAAACCATTCTTAACCATTTTCCCTCTTTGATCACTTTGGACAGGGGGGATTAAATTTTTGTTATAAAAATTGCACCAGAAATGATGGGATTATACTAGAGAGGGATGTGATGTTCTGTATTGTGTTCTCTGCTAGTCCTAAAGTTACTAAAAGCCTCTTTAAGCTGTCAGATTTCTGAAGCAGTAGGAAAATAGTTGTAAAAGAATCATGATTTTTTTTTTTTAAAAAAAAAGAACTGCTGTATGAAGACATTTTTCTCGTGAGTGTTTTTGTGAGAGGGGCACCTGTGTTGACTGGGATTCCTGGGCTAAAAAAATAACCTACAAAATATGCCAGGAATTGTGGCAATGATAAAAGTAGTGTGAAAAAAAAGTCACGGGGCACTGAAAGCTTGGAAATTCTGTTTTTGAAAGGAAGTGTGGTGGAAACTGGAGGAAGCTTTACAGGAAAGAGAGGTTGCTATCCTGCTTGGAAGAAGAAATTATCTCAGAGCAAAAGCCCAGAGACCATCACACACAGGAACAAACAAACAAAGAAACCCTAGCGATAAAACCCCGAACTACTTTCCACAGAAGGATGGAAATTAAAGCAGGGACAGCTCGGTTTCCACAGGCAGAGCTGCCGAGAGCAGCGTTACACTTCTTTGCTTCCCTCTTAGTTCATTAGAGAGGTCCGTGACATCTGCCCCGGGTGCCCTGACCCTCCTGGTGATGAATGGGTTTAATCTCTGGCGTGTGACACCAGCGCTTGTGATTCCTGCAGGTTAATTGATTTCTTTTGGCAAAGCGCATTTCCAAGTCCCGTTGTCTGAGCAGCAGGACTGACTGCAGAAGGAAAATAAGGCTTCTCAAAAAAGAAAGTCTCCTGTCTCCAGCCAGTAGAAGGTTGGCCGTGGGGAGCGGGGGGCTGGCCGGGCACAAAGCTGTCCCTGCCAAAGGTAAAGGTGCGCTGCCAAAGGCAGATGGCCCGTCAGATCCGTGCGGGCTGGATGTCGGGTCTGGAGTCAGCACAGAGTTTTAAGCTGCTCATAGCAAACCTCTCTGTTGTCTTTTCTCTCACAGCTAACAACAAGCAAATCCACCCCTGTAAATTCTTCTGAGGAGACCACTGGTCCTGTCAGCAATGGCAGATGGGACCCAGTTGACGGCACAGACACCCCTGCATGCTGCAGGGCGAGGAGAAGCCTCACTCCAGAGTTGCCAACCTTAGTAAAGATACTCTCCTACTGCTCAGTAACATGTTGGCAACTTGAATTAAGCTGCATTCACCAGGAATCTCGCTGGAGGATGCCAGGGTATTTTTAACGTGAGGGTGGGCATACCCCAGAATCCGTGCGCAAGAGGTCCTTTGGGAGAAATTAGTTTGTTAACCATCATTTATGACAACGGTTCTCCCTCTGTATCTGAGCTGGTTTGTAACATAAAAGATCCATGGCTGAATAATACAACATTCATAAATAAATGTGAACCAGATAGACTAGGAAAGAGAAGGATGCTGAGAGAGAGAGCAACAAAACCACCTTTGAAGCGTGAATATGTTTCTTCCAAAAGTGGACCCATGATTGTTTGGGAAGCTGCTTTGGACAACCAAATCTGCTCGGGCTAGTCCCTAACAGACAGAAATAAACACTTGTATGTAGGAGAAAGAGCTGCAAGATGCAATCTCCCTCCCACAGTAACACTACTGCAAAGCTGGTGTTGCAGTGCCCTGTAAAACAATCCTATAGAACGCACCAGTGTTGACACCCAAGCAGAGCCAACCAGGTAGTGACCAGCCTGGGACCTGCAGTGCCCCGTCAGCAAGCCTTCCTTGAGAGCTCCACTGGAGCTCTGACTCTGGCTGGATACCACAGTGCATTGCCCAGGGTAAGGGTCCGGGTGGGCTTAGACAGGCTGATAAAGATGGGAGGGACCCAGAATTCATCAGTACCTGAATACTGAAATCCTTTTTTGCCCGCTGAGATGCTGTCACACCATGCTGGCAGCACCATAAATTTAAGTGGAACGAGCACTCTCATCTTAATACAGGGAACACTGATGTTTTCCTAGAAACACAGGGCCCTGAGTGAAGGTTACATGAGGGGGGTTCATCTGCTGCACTGCATCACTACCCTGTCACCAAGCAGAACTTCTGGCTCCTTGCAGCAAGAAGAGCCACCCTGAGCACCTAGAAACTTATTTCCATCTTGCCACATGCCCATGTGATCACTACTTAGACCTGCATTTCCAGTTACACAGACAGGACTGGAAGGCAGCCAGAGAGCAGCTCCCATCTTCCTGCTTCGAAACAGAGCCAGGAAGGCCTTCTGAAACACAGGAGAGCTTGCACGTCTCCTCCAAAGAATCTGCTGTAGCATTTACCTCTTTTTTTTCTGTTAGGAAGTTCTTCCTAACACCTGATCTACAATTTCACTTCTTGCAATCTAAAGCCCTTCTCTGCAGATAACAAACCAGGCACACATCAGTTGTGTCACATCTCCAAAGCCACCCTGAAGTTCAACTGTGCAGGGCTTAACCTTCTTATGAGATACACGATGAGGTCCTGTTTTTTCCACAGTGTTTTAACACCCTATTATAGGGGGAATTTATATATCAAAAGGCACCAGGAGGCAGAAAATCTTTCCTTTCTGTCGTATCTGTGAGTGTTAGTAACAGGAAGGTGTAACTGCTCTTACAGGGCCACAGCACCATCTGCGGCATTGCCTCCAAATTTTGCATCCATCTGATATGCCAGCATGAGCCAGAAAGTATCACCCAAAATCTTCACGTACTTATGTCATCCTCTAAATACCTCATTTTCCTTCTAGTTGTACTATGTCCAGTGAGAGTGACACGCCAGGGCCCTTCTCCTTAAGGCACAAGAAGGTAACTCAAGGTCTGCGTTGTACATCCACCACACGTCTCTCTCCCAGTGGGAGAAAGGCAAAGGCAACTCGTAGTCAACACCAGACTGGCCACCTACGCACACATTCAGCATGACATTACACATAGATACTCTTATTTTTCGACAATTAGGAGAAAGAGACTAACCCCAGGAGTTTGTATGTCATGTGGAAGCGTCTTCTGAATTACTGTAGTTGCCAACCGTGAGGTGGTCCGAATCGGTTTCTTTACTGAAAAACAGTAGCTTTTTTTTTACAAGCTGCAATAAGGGACTGGGAAAGACTATTTACAGCGACCCCGTCCCCACGCACAGCCGCCTTCCTTCTTGCCTCATGTTCCTGTGTACTGGAGGTAGTGAGCACAGGGGGTCGAGGTAGAACCGTGGGCTCAACGTTGACCACCGAGCTCTGCAAAGTTTCTCTTGCTCTTCACCTAGCAGTCCACGGGTTCCAGCACACAGCAAGCCCTTCAGCACAGATGGCCTGGGCTGTAGCATGCTCACGCAAGGGTAAAGGGGGCCTGGAATCTCAAATACTGTGCTCCCGTCCAGGCCGTGTAGCCAACGACTGAGATCCACCAGAGCAGAAGCATGTAAAGGATGCCCAGCCAGCATGACCCAAGCCCCTGTGCTTCGTGCAGCCTCATGCACTCTGCTGAGCCCAGGTTCTCCAAACACAACCCGACATCCTTTACCTGGAAGGACCAAGGCCAGGGCAAGAGTACAAGCATAACGTTCACTTGAGAAAACAGGCCGCGGTACCTCCCCACTCGCATTTGCCAGGTTACTCACTGTTCAGCTTTGGCTCGGTCGCTTAGGAAGAAGAGGGCTGTGGCCAAGAAGAACATCCCTCCTAGGACAACGACAAACGGGCAGAGCATGAGTGCGTACCCCAGACTGAGGAACTCCCAGACCGGGGACTCCTTTGTGCTTTGTCGTATCAGGTCTGAGATCTANCAGCATCAGTGGGGACGGGGACGGATTGACCAGCGGGGGGGTTGGGTTCAATACTGGTTTTGTACATATTTGTATATATTTGCTTTATTATTATTACTGTTACTATTTTCATGTTTTAGTAAAGCTGTTCTAGTTTCCTTTACTAATCAATAACTCTCTCTCCTTTATTTCCTTTCTTCCCTTTTTGGGTGAGGAGGGAGAGAGAGCGTTAAGTTGCGGATTTGGGGGGTGCCCTGACCCCAAACCGTGACGCTTAGATGAAAAAGAGACAGGATAATGGTGAAGGGAACATGATTCTCTAAACAATTGCCCACTGAACATGTGGCATGAGGTTCAGTAAAAGCTGAATATCCCTTGCACACTCCAGCCTTCCACATGCTACTCTGGAGCCTGGGTGACTTCTGCTGCAAGCAGCTTGGCAGTGGTTCTCCTCTCCTAGTTGCTCTTCTGGCCTGATCTATTCTTCTTCCCACAGCCCCCTCCATCTTATCCCTGCCTGCGTCAGCTCCTGCATCCATGGGTGTCCAACCTTGCTCACATCATGGGGTGCCGGCGGGGCCACCCCAGCAGTGCTCAGCGGGCAAGAGGGTGATCAATCTTCTGCCATTTCTACCACTTTTACCAAGTCCTGCATACACCTACACCTTGCCTACCTTGCAGCAAAAGGAGGTATTAAATTCCATTGCTGGGTACAGAGTGGAAAGGGGGCAATGTTTTTCACAGAACAAACCCCCAGACATCCCACCTGATTTTCAGAAACAGAATCCAAATATGAGGTTTTTATCCCCATGTCTGAGCTCCGGGCCTCATTCCTTCTTCAAACCTCCTAAGCTTGCTGCACTTTGACGGGTTTAATTGTGTGCAAGATGTGACTGTGTCCCCCAGGCTCAAAGTCTGTTGCAAAGTGGCTGTACTCACAAGGAAGAAGCAAACACCACCCAGTTTATGGGCTAAGGCAACCTGCATCTTCCGACAGCCAGCAGACACGATGATATGAAAGCAAACACAAATTTGGGCGTACACGAAGGAGCAGCGACACCAATGGCAGTATTGAGTTCATTATGAAAAGCTTTTGCTAAAACTCAGTCATATTTAAGGGCTGTCTGCAGCTAAAACAATCACCATTTAATATTTACTATCTGGCAAACAACTTTGCTCTCCATAAATCCGACAGCAGCAGTAGTAGCAGTAGGGGGGAGTCTCAAGGCATTGGGTATTTAAATGTCCTGCTCTGCTTTTATCTGTGACTTTCTGTTGACGCAAAAATACGAGTTTATACCAAAAGACTGCAGAGAATTTGCAACATAAAATCCTACTGCTGTGCACACACGCAAATCGGTGCCAGAAATAGTCAAAGCTCGTGCGGCAACTTCCAAACTGCTGCATTACTGCTAATGAAAACGGTGGTGTCAGACAGACTATGAGCAAAATCTGACATTTGAGGCTTGGATCTTGGCAATCAAGTGAGGAAATGTCATATGCCAGAGAAATCACCAATTCACATCCAATTGCAGCGACCTGGAAGGTGAACGTGTGTGAAGAGAAGCCTCAGCAGAGGCCAAGGACAACAGAAGGTCACAGAAGGAGGACACCGATGGGGACTTGAACAAGTTGCAGGGTGTGTTTTAGCAGGGAGGCTCTGGAGCACCGGTGGTAGAGAGCTTGTCTTTCAGGTAGGAGCATTCTTTCTCAAGTAGAGAGGAGTCAACTGAAGGCTTTTAGCCAGGCTTCTCTGTCTCATTCCCTGCCTTAGAAAGAAGGAGGAGAAAATTCCAGTGCTTGGGATACAGCTAGGGAAATGTTCCTGTCCTTTCTAAGACAACTGTACTCACAGAGTGTACCACACACAAGTAAAACCAAGAGTATTACGAACTAGCCTCATGTGAGAAATGATGGTTAAAAAAGTCCTTAGAATTTTAGACTTAGCCAGCAAATAATCATGGCTGTTAGTCTGAGAGACTTATTAAAAAAATAGCAATGAGACTAGAATGCACCCTCAGGAAATGAGCAGAACAAGCACAGCACCCAGCAGACAGGGACACCAGAGGGTAATTTACTCCCTCTTGTATCCGGACACCTTAATTTCCAACATCTCCCTTATTCTTTGTAACAAACCAAACTTTGGCATTGAACCAGGGCCTCTCTCTGTGTCCGATAGCCACAGAATTGAGGCTATTTGAAAACAGAAATTTAGAAATTCTAAACCACTTTTCATTCTGGGGAATGGATACAATTATCCTCCCAAAGGACCAGACTATAAATCACTTGATGAATTGACATGATAAATCAGCAACAGAGGATGAAAAGCCAGGCCTGTGCTCCCAATTGCTTTCTCTTATGGATGACTTGACATTCTAGGCTAAAATCAGCTTTGAAAACGTAAAGTCTCCAACAAATAAAACTCCCGCTGCAGCTTGCCCCACACCTTCCCTTCCGAGGCATCGTGTTGACCTTTTATACCGACAAATCCTGTTAATATTGAATCTGCTGCCTTTTTCATTTCTAACCCCACATACTCTGTAAGCGCACGTTTCAGTAAAAGCAATGTTTCCTCCCATCCAAGGTACAGTTCTTCCCACCAAGCCAGCTGGGCTTTCTCATCGAGGTTTCATATAATCACCTCACCCACATCCGCCTCTCTGAACTCCAGAACTTTACCAGGACCCACATACATGTTTTTGCTGTTGACTTCACAGTCGCTATTCCCCATTGTTTTGTTTCACTCAAAGCCACCTGCTAAGACTGGAACTTTGGCATCTCCCCTCAAGAGGACACAGGACATAATTACAGACTTGGGCTCCAAGAATGACATTCTGTTTGCCAACTGGTCTGCTCTGCATTGCCAGTTCCTGGCTTCCCAGACCTCTTGCAATGAAAGCATCCTGAGCCGTCTAGCTGTGATTTGGCAAGACCCAATCTAGCATCATATTTGGTGTCTTCTCTCTATCATGAGTAACAAAAAGCGGGGGTTTCATGCCCAGTCGGTGCCAGTTCTTCAGCATGGAGCCGTGTGTGGGATTCCTTCCTTTGTTCTGCCAATTGGTAGGTGGCAAAAAACCTCAAAGCATTTACCCAAAATGTGGGGGTGGCAAATCAATAAGGAAGTCCTGCTGCTGCTCTGCGGTCTAATCAAAAGTCTTTGATAATATCCTAAGTATGAAAGTTCACATCTCCTTTCCCTCACTCGGTGACACAGACCAAGAGGAATGACTCGGCTAAATAAGCTTCAGCTCGTGGCATTTTCACAACGGAATACGAATGGCCGGTATTCAGCTGGTGGCAGCCAACTGGATGGAGCCCAGCTAGAAAAACATGCCCACTTTCTGGAGAACAACCAGTACAGCTGCAGAGGGCACACTCCAAACCCCCAAACCCTCCGATTCTGTCTCAAGCTGAGTGCAGAAGGCAATGAAGGAAAAAATGGAAACTTCGTCACCTTTCTTGGGCAGCATGTGGTGGTTTTTTTGAACCCTGGACTGGCCATTGATGTAGTAAAAGCTCAGGTGGGGTGAAGCCTTAGAAGGACGGCTTGTTTCTGTGTGACTGTCCCTGCTGCACAGTATGAGCACTTCAATTAAACTGATTTATTAATTACACGATGTGATGGTAACCTCTTTGAAATCCTCATTTCATCTCCTGTCTCATTGTCGAACATCTCAACCCCCCAGCAATTGCTTGATTTCTAAATTTCTAACATTGCCTCTTGGGCACAAATCTTGCTCCATAACTGATATTTCTGCTGCAGGACTTGGCACAAAGACCTGATTTTCACAAACACCAATTTGACACAAGCCAGGTTCTCCCTGGCTCTTCTCTCCAGTGCAGTTCCCTAACCCAGTATTCCCAGTAAACCTGCAGTATCACCACAATGGTTTGGTGCTCACTTGCTCTGAATTCAGAGATGCATGTGAAAGGTTTCTTTGATTTTTTAATTTGTTTTTTTTTTTTTAAATCTAATATGAATGCAAATGAAGACCAGAAACTGAAAATAAGGGATTTTATAAAGTAAAAGTAAACAATTTTCTGGGCCTGTGGGGGAGCACAAGTGTTTATACCATGCTAAATAGCATGAGAAGCACATTACAAAAAGAGGAAGTAAACCTGACTGTTTTATTGCATTTGATCAGAAATCTGCAGAAAGGTAAAAGCAATTATAGTCTAAACGGTATTTCCATTTTAATCTTGGTATGTTTGGATGTCAGAGGGAAAAAAAAAAGGCGAAACATCCTGCTAATCTTAATTGTGTCCTTCTGAGATTGCAAACAAATGGAACGCTTGGCTGGTGACAATATCAATACCCTGTGTTAGTGCGTGGTCCCAGTCTGTCCCAGTAATACCCACAGCAGGGACTCCTGTGGCAGCCTCAGATCTTTATGCCCTCGTATCCCCTCCCAGGATGACCAGGCTGCATTAAATAAGTGGAGCTTCCTTGAAAAGGTTGCGGTAAATTAAAAAATCAAGATTTCTGCTTGCAATGCCAGCAAATGGACTTTGATGTTCAGCCTGCAGAAACAAANATCTCTCCTTGCAATACAGGCCCCTTCCCTGGTGATCCATTCCCCTGAGCAGCAGAAATAGGACATCTCGTTCTTAAAGGTGCTCAGCACCACAGAAACTCTGTGTCCATGCCGGGAGATCACAGAGTCCTTGACAGCTCACAGGAAGAAGCCACTTATTTAATGAGATTTTTAGTGCACAGAAGGAGTGACTGAGCAAATGGGACAGAGCATGAAATACTTGAGTGAAACAATGATCAGCTCTAGACTACTGGGCTTCCTCTAATGAGATATTTGTATATACTTCAAATGTCTGTTTTTAGAAAATACTGGGAATCTGCACTTGTAACCAATGCCACAGCGAATGACGGGAGCCCAGGAGCTCTGGCTAAAAACCAGAAGAGGTTGTGAACTCTTGGCGAAGAGGGGTTTATATATGGGAAGTCATTTGCTTTTTTTAGGGCAGATTTAAATCTTGTCTGTTGCTGAGTCATCAGAAGCAGGAACCTTGTTAGCTCATTGCAATGAGGAGATAAATCCTATGTGGATTGGTCTCCAGGTGCTTAATTCGCCCGGCTTCTTTTGCAGCTGACAGGCGTGTCAAAAATTTGGCCTTCCTGTGCACGATGAAAAAGGCTTTTAATTACTCAGCTCAACCAGGACCAGAGAAATCCTCAACTTAAAGTTTTGCTGCCTGAAGAAACAGATCACAGAATCATGGAATGGTTTGGGTTGGGAGGGACCTCTAAAGCTCATCCAGTCCAAACCCCTGCAATAAGCAGGGACATCCTCAACTAGAGCAGGTTGCTCAGAGCCTTGCCAAGCTTGACTTTGAATGTCTCCAGAATAATAGTATATATATATAAAAATAAAAAATAAAGAACAACAAAACCCATAAATGTGTAACACATTTTATCTCCTATCTCCATCAGGTGATGGAAGATGCTGCCTATACATGCTCATAGATAAAATAAATATTAGAACACGTAACAGGCTGTAAAAGTCCACAAGACAGAGACCTCCATTCCATCCTTGATCCCACAAGGAATGGAATATCTCCTGATAGTCCATAAAAGAGAATGATGCTCGGAGAACAACTTGCACATCCTTGTTACAGGATACGCTTGCTGCCTTGAGCTCAAGTTCACCTCGCACCCCATATTGGCAGAGGAGACAGTGCAATGTGACCACCAGCAAGCACATCATGGGCCACGTTTGAGGAATGGCTGCACGGGTCAGAAAGGGGCAAAACACCCAGACTGCAGCATCACATCACAACCATCCACCCTATTCCATGACCCAGCTTTTAAATCAGACAGCAGTGGATCTGAGCAAAATTAAACTGGAAAAAAGTTTAGCACCCCCACAGATCTACTCCGGAGTAGCCACAGTGTTTGAAACCATAAAACATGAATTTTAAACCGTAATACATGAATTCTGCTTCCTCAGGCAAGCAAGTCTTTACATATCGGACTACTTTCTATACATCTATATTCATCTGAAGGGGTAAACACCTTCAAAAGCAAATCAACACAATGGTTGTCTCAAACTGGGACAAGAAGGCCGTGAAATCTCCATCTCCAGTTATAACCTTCGTTAGAGAAGTGCCATAATTGCTACATTTACTACAGTTTTCCTTGAGCTGCCCCTAATCAGATGCTGATCTGCCTTTCCTGATACTCTGCACCAGGGATAATTAACGCTGCTCTGCTAACTACTTGCTAAAGGAAGGTCATTAGCATTCTTGCTGTTAAAGTAGCTCATTAGATCTAGTTTAACAACCTACTCAACACAAGAAAGTTGGGGAAGGGAGAAAAGTGAAGGGTGACAAGTTTATTCTTCAAATCTTTCCAGGTAATACCAGGAGCAGCACAAAAACACTTCAGAAGAGAACAGCTCAGATTTGCTTACAATTAATTAGAAGGTCAGTCACACTCAGCCCTCTTGGAAAGGAGACTGTTCAGGGAGAAGACATCTGTTCAGACAGTTGTGCTCTCCCCTGCCAGGTGAACCAGCCTGGGCACTGCCACCCAACCCAGTGTTTGGTTGGTTTGTTCAGAGACCCAGCAATTGAGGAACTGCTGCTGTTTGTGTAACTAGAGATAGACATGGGGATAGCGTCTGTGTGACCCTCAGCACACAGATGAGTGATCAGAGTCCCCACTGCCAGAGTCTGGCTGCCAGACAGTGTCGTACTGCCTCGGCGCTGCTTGTCCGGAGTGGCTGGAGGTCGTGTCCCTCGAGTAAAAGAGAAGCAGCAGCAGCCAAGGAGGTCAGGACAGGTGGGAACCACCACCAGTGGAGTACAGGGAGTAGCTCCTAGCCCATCAAAAGGTGCTGGTGAAGGAGAGCTGATCTCTGGCACTTTATAACAGCACCTTCGCACGCTGATGTTGCCAGGTGACAAGCAGATACAGACAGCTTCAATCCCTAGACCTGATGGATGGCTGCACAGGGGAGATGAGAAAGAATTTAATAAAGCAGGAAGCTAATAGGAGAGCCAGCGGCACCAGAGCAGCAAGGACAGCGTGTGCCCACAACTGCAATTTCCCTGGCACGTGTAGAGAGAGCAAAGCCTGAAGTGGTGCCCGTTTCTCATCACAGGCAGGGCTAGATGCAAAGCAAGGATGGAAGAGGAAAACTCTGCTGTGCTCAGATAGGAAGCAAATGACAGACCTGGAGGCAGGAAAGAAAAAGTACTAAGGCACAGCCTCAAAAGAAAAAAAAAAATCGCTGCCTGTGCTCGGTTTTCCTGAAGCAAAAGAGTAGGTGGAGGGATTTCACTGCTGTGTGTGAAGGAATAATGTAAACCCTGAGTAGGGGAGACAGGTTCATGCATGCGTGTGCACAGATGAACGCAGAAGCACAGACTCACTGGCACTTCTTACCACTGTTTAATTTTGAAGGGCAACAAAGATATAAGCAGAATTAATAACACAAAGAGGTGGAGCTGGGATGCAGCCTGAGAGGAGTTAATTGTATTCCACATTCTGCTGTCAGCTCCTTCTGCTCAGCTCTTCAGAGTCTGAAATGCTCTCTAGGTATTGGGGCACAGAAGAGAGGTTAGAAGACCTTTATCTGATAATCAACATGAGTGGTGGGATTTGGGGCATTTCTCTTAACTTTTCTGTGCATCAGCTGTGTCTGCACAGTGGGACCTTTCGAAGGCAGAAGTACTAGAGATACTTTGCTGTAATGCACCAAACAAGTGGAATTTCTCATTGTGTACCACAAGAATAAAGCATGGAGTTATAGTCTGAGTCATTAAACAGGGATTATTTAAACTCTGCAGGTTATCAGAAAGGTCTTGAAAAAGCCAAATTTAGCTAGGAATGAAAACTACCTGACCTACTGAAATCCTGCAGCAATGCGTGTTCTTATTTGTGAGCGAATAGGCAGCGCTGATTTATAGTAATTGATCCCAGTTCTTGGCAGGTAGTAAAACCTTACGCAAATTACAGCTGCCACCCCAAAGCTGCATTTGCATAACTCCTTTGTAAGTCAATCTTAAGCCTTTTTACCGTAATAAAAGTTATCAATATTTAAAGAGACATGAAAAATAACCACACAGACGTGCTTCCTTCCACTGAGCTGTCAAACACTAATGTGTATTTGGTGCTCTGGGTGGCTGTAAGGAACTGCACTGCAAGATTTAGAACTGGGGAGGGGGGATTACAGAAAGATCTGAGCCTGACCTTCAGCTCTTAAGGCACACCACAGAGCAAGGGAGCAGTCGCACACAGGAGGCTGCAGCTGTTAAGTATCTTCTGCGTTCCACAGGAGGATTATGAGATCAATACGACATTTATTGGTATCCAGCAGACAGAGACGACTGCCTGCGACAGCTCAGTCCTACAAGGACACAGGTACCTGACTCTATTAAGAGCACTGCTAGAGGGAATCTCTCTATGAACTCACCCAAACTACGTGACATTCCAGCTGTATTTGATCAAAGTGTTACTCGTTTAGTGAGGGAGCTTCAGGCGGGTTTTGTGAGTAGTCAGAAGTAATGGCAGATCTTCAGGATCTCAGATGAACCCCAAAAGATCAGGAGGCTGAGTTTCACCAATTCTGTTACAGCAGTTCCTTGACATTTCCTGCCTTCTGCCTCTCTTCCAAGACCTACATCCTGCTCTTGGTCTCCTTCATGGTTAACTCTGCAGTAACACAGCACGAGTTGATGTC
>WEIS01055266.1:0-12410 GCA_013389965.1 Todus mexicanus | reverse complement strand
GGGGTTTTTTTGTTTGTTTTTTACTTACACATCAGCATTACTGCGAGGTACGTGCATAAGCTTGGGGAGATTAAAGAGCTTCTATCTGTAAGTGTTCTGCCTATATAAACAGGTCGCACTGGACCAGAGGTATCATTTTCAAACTCGCAGAGTAGCTGTCACCCATCTCTCAGCACAGCACATGCTCCCAAGTCCCTAAAGCCGTGCTGAGATGGAAGCACAGAGTCTCAGCTCACCACGTACTTCCAAAAGCTTTGCCCCAGACCACTCCAGTCTCCGCGTCCCTCCCCAGTTTCAGCCCAACCGCTCCTCAGGCATGCAAAGTAGCCTTAAAATGTGGCTGTTTGCAGAAAAGTAACCGTATAAAAATGACACCTCATTACCCCAAACATCTGCCCCGCATGTTTCTGGTGAGTCATATTCGCTCCATTTCCAGCGCAGAAACACAAACACATGTTTTAACTCCTCTGACCAACACGGTGCCAGCGTAACTGGGGAAAAACCCGCGAGGGTCTCCGTGGCCTCCTCGTGTTGTCATCACAAACCATCCGGCTCCGCAGTCCACATGGTAACGAAACAACAGCCTCCTTCCCCACACAACACCCTTCACTCTAACAAATGCTCCTATTTCTTCTACAGGTAGAGAGATGGAGGCACTGAGGTCCAGAAGGATTTTCTTAAGATCAAGAAGAGACCGATGAAAGAGCTTTTTGTATATATTTTTTTTTTAAGTCTGCAGCAATAAGGGTTGCAAAGCTTCAGGGGGTCTTGGTAGGATCATCCCCTTGAGAACTTTGCAACCTCAAGGTATCACCGCTCTAGGCTTAACAGTGTAATATTAATAGCACAATATTTTATCAGGCTAAGCAAGAATAATACGCAAAGGGATCTGCTGAGCTTTGGGAGCAATGATGTCTCAGAGGTCGCATTCACACTGCAAGGTTGGAGGCAGACAGATGAGATCCTTTACCTAAGTAATAGATTATCCATCACCAAAATGCATCCAAAGTGTCTACTTCACTCTCAAGACGAGTTTATCTTACGGTGCCAAGGTCCTGGATAAAGCCTCAAGAAAAGTTTGATTTCAACAAAGTATTGGGGAGTATTTTGCCTTCTGGGCACAACCAAACACAGCCACACAAAAGGGCAAGTCAGAGCCAGGGCAAGGCCATTTCTCAGGCTTAAAAGGTCTATAGTTGGACCTAAGAGGTTCTTCTGACTCCACTTCATCACCTGTTTCTCATGTTGGCCTTTCCTAATTTTGTACCCCCATTCACTTGCCACAGAGAGTGGCCACACAACCTCCAAGCCTTGATGGTATCCAGAACCCACCCAAGATCAGGCTTTGGCATCTACGTACAACCCACTCCGTCAAAAAATGGCACGCAGGGCACAAGCCAGGATTAGGAAAAGCTGTTTCACAATGAAATGCAGTTACAGGACAACTGGTGATTCTGCCAGGAAGAATTTATTTTGGGGTTTTTTCAAAACAAAACTAAACCAGAAAAATGTGCGATTTTTATTGCTGGTGAAAGGTGCTGGATTTGCACTCAAAGGAAGCACAGGATTGTGAAATGAGCTGGGGAGAACTGACTTGCCTATCTGATGAAGTTTTGCAGGATCCTGAATTCTTCACATCCACATCACAGCAGCAAGAACTCAGAACTAGCTTTGGGTTTCGGTTTGACGTTAGCTTTGATAACAAAGTTACTGGCTTCCAACTGTAAATCAGAATATCTGACTTGAGAATTGTCAAAACTAATAATTCACATTTCTCCCCTAAGACTTTTCAGTAGAAAAACCTCACATTTTCTACAGAGATTTGCAAGGATTGAGAAACATTTAACCTAAACCCCTTTAGTCGAGGCTACTAACCAACATGGCAAACAAGCCTCAGCAGGGGTTGGGTCCTAATTTCACATCTGCAGATGAGTACACCATGAAGAACAACTCACCCTTGGCTTATACTGTCTTCCCACCTCTGATGGTGTAATGGTTTGTGGTATTATCCCAAAAGCTGTTAAATAAGCCATCTGGGTTTCAACACCCACCACCCTGCTAGGAAAAGGGCATCAGCTAATACACTGTCTTGGAGAAACAGGAAAGAGGATGGAAACTTCTGCACTGATAGCGGTAGAGATGAGCCCATCTCAAGGTCTCTGTGGCCCCTTCTCCAACACCCATTGTGTTAGTCAAGACATGAGCACAGACCAAGGGCAGGGATCTATGGTTTCAAAGCAAACACACAAAGCTGTGGTCGCCTTACACCACCAGACAATGTTCTCTCCGTCATTTATCTTGGCCAGCGAAGAACTTAAACTCTTGATGGATTTTGTTTAGGGGAGCAGCAGTGAATTCCAGGCTGCAGTGCTCTGATGGGCCATGTAGATGGAAACCATCACTGCTGAGCACGCGACTGCTATTAGGAAGTCTTCTTCAGAGAAGTCCCCAGAACTGCTAAACCTTTCTCAGGGCATGGCTGGTTCCACCAAAGCTTTAGCATCACCCGACAAAAGCCGTGCTGCAAAGAATAGGGCCGAGAAAGAGTTTAGGCGGTGCCAGGATGCAACTGTTCCAAAGAGCTCTGAAACCACAAAATAACTTCCCCAGTCATGTACGAAAACAATCGTTTTGGAAAAGCCTCCTGTGAGTACATCTACTCATTTACACTCTGTTGTTATTATTCTACATGTTATTCTCCATCGGTGATGAAATCCATATGTCTGCTTCTCCCTTCGTTCCTATCTGAGGCTTTGATTTATTTCCTGGCTTTCCAAATTGATTATTCAGAGCCATAGAGGAGGGAAAACATGATACTAGAGACACGGAGACAAAGTCATAAGCAAAAACAAAGGGGAATAAAAATAAAAAGAGGCCACAGAGCCAAGTATCACACATCTGTAGTGTCTCTTGACAGAGGTGGGGGAAAAACATCGAGCCATTCTCCGAAATGAAACAGGGATTTATGGCAAAAAAACCCTCCAGTAAACTAAACTTCTCGGGCAAGGGTTAAGAAACTAAAGGACTCGATCTTATAAACACTAAAGCACATACTTAACTTGATTTTGACATCAAAGGCGACTCACGTGAGGAAAGTTCCTGAGCATGTGTTTGCAGGGCATGAGGGGTTAGCGGCGCAGTCATAAAAGGCTGAGAAGGCTGGGACAGAGCGTGCAAATAAGCAAGGATTAAAAATAACCAAGAGAGGGAGAGCTGGCAAGGCGCTCTTGGCAGCTAAAATAATAATAGTGAAAACCCCACATAAATTAAAACATTGTTAGCGTTATAGATGCGAGGGTTCCTCCATCTGTTTGCTCGCCAGACTGAGCGATGAGATGGTCTCGCTGTTGAGACCTTTGTGCTTCATGACCCCTCTTACTGCACGTCTCAAATGGGAGCCTTGCGTATGAGAAAACGGCTTTATTGGCTTAAATCCTCTCCCCAAACATGAGAGCCTGCAGGGCAGGATAGCTGCAGGCTCAGCCCTGATGGTTGAACCTCCCCAGGAGGACCTTCTCTTCCTTGATGGGGTGTTTCTGCTGATGCCAGCACGCGGATGGAGCAAAAGATGGTTTAAAGCAAAGATGACCTATCTACATGGTAAAAGCCATGCTGACCACCAGTCCTAGTATTCTGGCATCACTGGTAGAGCACCTACAAGTTCCCACCATAGATGAGGACCACAGATCAGCCCATCTCCAGTAACCTCAGCATCAGGGGGCACATTCTCAGCAGTAAGAGCAGATCACAGAATCACCTAGGTTTGAAAAGACCTATAAGATCATCCAGTCCAACCTTGAACTCTAATCTTTATCACCCCCAAGACATAATCTTAAGGCATAAACCCCTAATATCTAACCAAGCAAGCCTTAAATGGTCCAGCAGGTACCACACTGAAGCCGCCATGGGCCACCTTACCCTTTGTCATCACCTAGAGAACCTTGGAATCAGAGATGTTGCAGAAAGTTTATTATGGATCAAAAATGCCCTTTTGAAGGGTGGACTCCTGCCTACTTCTAGACAGCTCTCTCCAGCAGAGAGGAGGCGCCTCGCCCGTTGCTGCCCTCAGCCAACTTCTGCCAGCTCAGAACAAGAGCAACGCTTTGAAACGTCAAGCTCGAGCTGGAAAAAGTGAGAGACAGCAAGAAAGCGAGTAAAAAACCCACTTACCCACGACTTGCAAGTTTCCTGTGGGAAAATTAGAACCTTTTTTTTTGGTGGAAGGCTGTCAAAAATGGGATTTTCCCCATAACTAACTTTCTTTCAGGGGAAATGCTGGAGTTGCAGCCAGCTCTAGTCTAAAGCTCTTAGGTTTCCAGTATTAGGCTGGGAATATAATAAAAATAAGCTTCTTTGGAAGAGTGCTGGTATTTCTAACTCCTCACAGGACTGATTTTAGGACCAGCATGAGCAGCGATTAGTAGTTTTTGAAAAACTGTCAATGGGAGACACAGCAGCCCAGATTAAAAGTGTCAGTAGGAGCTTTGGAGAGCAGTTTAGCTCCCGTTCCCTTCTCCGAGCTATTTCTTTGGCCGTATTTCCCAGAGACAAGTTATTAATTGTTCTCCGAGACATCAGAGAGCTTTTGTAGGTGTCTCCGCTGTGTAACATCCATGGGCTACCAAATGTCAGCTGAGGAGCTTGATCACTTTGTTTCTTCAGCCACCGATTCCTCCGCACCGCTCCCTTCGCTCAACTATAAACACCTACCCCAACCCACTCCACAGCCAGATGTCCAAAACCCAACCCTGACATACAAGCCCCCTCTTAAGGGATGCTTTGGGGAGCTGCTCACTGTTCTGGCTGCCGGCAGCAGCCGCTCTCCTTAAATCATCCCCTCTCCTTGCTCCTTTACCCTGGTTTCGGCATGGTGGGAGGTCCCACTATACATTGGGCTGCGAGAGGTCTGCTGCCGATCCCTTGGAAGCAGATGTGCAGGTGAGGAAGCTTCTGCTGGTCCTCGCACATCAGTACTTGTGGTTTCTGGGCCCTGCTCTTCCACCAACTCATTCCTAATGAGGCAGCAAGTCCTATTTTAAGTACTTAAGGAGTTAAGGGATGAAGCGACCACAGCTCAGGTACCACAGGACAGTCCTTTCCTTTGCTCCTACTGAAAACGAGCAGCACACTAAGAGCAGGAGGTGATGAGATTCCCATTTCCTATATTTTAAGAGATTTCATTAACTTGTTTAGAGGTTCCTCCCCATGTTTGGGTTTTTTTCACTGGAAAAAGCTCACAAAACCACAAGCGGCTCACAAAAGCAAAGCTGTCCACCAAGAAAAGACAGGAGTTTGTTCAAGTCAAACCCGGAGCAGTTGAAATGCCAATCCCATAGTACTAGACTCCAGTAAAACCCAAGGCACGTTTGCTGGGGCACTCGATCTCAGACAGCCGCTATCTGGGGACCACATCAGCACAAACTACACACAACGAGGAATGCGGTGCATTTTTTATCCCCAACTTTCTCCCCACGACCATTAACTTCCTTCCTCTCCTCTTGTGCTGTCTGGGTTTTCAGCATTCGGTACCATATCCCATACTCGGAGTTGGCAGGAAGATTAAAGAAGTCTGTAGCTCTTGTCTTCGCGAAGCATTGCAAAGGGATCATGTCATGGCTAATCCCTCCCCCATCACCTATCACTTATTATTACAAGAAAACTAAATTGCCTTGGAACCCAGAAAGTCCTTTCTTTTTTTTTTTTCATCTTCAGATTGTCTCCACTTACAATCTACAGCGTAACGTTAAACTTCATTCTCCAATAACACCAGCCCCACTGGGCGTCTGATCTCACCAGCAAAGAGCCGTCCCTACCAGAGCCACGGAAGCGCCAGCAGACAGAAATACAGGATCCAGACTCTGGCTCCAGGGGATGAGGAGACTACCTCAAGTTCTGATAAGACACAGCAGAAGGAAGAAGGAGCCGTGGGGATTTCCAAGAGCTGGTGAAGCCTTGCAGCTGGATGAGCGAGAGCAAACACAAGGCTCAAGAGTTAGAGCTGAAGAGGTATTGCAAGAGAACACATCTCTTCCCTTGGAGATACCATCCGGGCCAAGAAACAGTAACCTGAGAGGGGCTGCGGTCACTGAGCTATGCTAGATAACACCCTTCGACTGTCACCAAGATCTAGACCCACCCTTCTCCAATCCCTTTCCCAGCACTCTAACCTTTTTCCAGGCATCGCTTTATGTTTTGCAGAAAAGTTGGCTCGCCGTCGCCCCGCGGACAGTGCGTTGCGAGCCGCTTTTGTACCCGTGCCGATGACGGCATCCTCTCTGCTCCGTGATTAGTCACGGCCCTTTGCAGACACCCTAAAATCAACCCCACAGCACCTCTTGGCTTCTTGAACCATTACAGGTATAAAGCAGATGATACCGGTGCTATCGAACTTTGCCAACGCTTCCCAAGGGATGAGCGGTGACTAAGATACAAGCTTGGGGTAAATAGAGGGAACTTCTTCGCCTCGCTGTTGTCCCACACGCCAGAGGCACTGACTCCCAGCCCTGTGGTCTGTCCAGCCTGGGAATACCAGTAATTTTGCCTGCTCCATGGCTTCTTGCCACAAATAAAAGCGATCACGCTTCAGGGGCCGCGCTTTCTTCCCATAGACGAGCTGCCTCTGCACATTCCCAAACAAAGCATTACACTATGTGAAAAGAAGGCGCAGGCCCTGCAAAGCCCATCCCGCTGGCTAAGACAGGAAATATCTCCCATCATCTCAGCTAATCCTCCACCAATACAATGAGAAATGATGTCCAACGGCCGCCAAAAGATTATTAAGTGAAGAACAAAAATACTGCACCGCCCATTGCGCCCGAGCCAAAGGCAATAAAAGGGGAAACGCAAACTGCGGCCAATGGCTGGAAGGAGGAGGGGGTGAGGAGAAGCAGCAAACCGCAGGCGATGCCTTCAGCAAAGCCCCAGCCTTGGAGTCCAGGTGGTTGGAGGATGGAACAGCTTCACCCCAACTCGCCAGGAGCAGCAGCATCCTTCTCGCTGCACCAAAGCATCTGTTTGGCTGGAAAAGAAGCTTTATGTTTCTGACAAATACACAGGAGAGGGTAAGAGGACTAAGGTCAGGTCAATGCACTGATGGGAAANGGGTTCCAGCCCTCACATCATTTTCATGACCTCCTCTGGACCTGCTCCAACAGGTTCATGTCTTTCTTGTGCTGAGTAAAAAATAGAGTAGGCTTGAGCACACAAAGCACTCAGATACAAGCTAGTTAACCAGAAAGGTCTCCCTGGCCATACAAGCTCAGGTAACACCACATTTCACAGCAACGTGCCAGCTTGACACTCCATTTTCTGCACACTCAACAGCTTCTCCCTTTCCGTTTGGCTCTAATGGACACACAGGCCACGGTTTGAACTTCTGATACATCCTGAGACCTGCCTCCAGCTCACACGGAGCTTCCAGGAAGAGGAGACCCCACTTGCAGGCTCCTACCTGAGCATCCTACCACAGCAGTGCTATTTTCCCCCTTTTATCAGCACATCCATCTAATATATATGCCTTAGCCACAAAGATACAGCTAAAATAGCCATTTGCACACACTTTGCTACTACTTCAAACGTATTTTTGCTACTACTACATTCAGCAAGCTGCACATACTTCAGCACCAGGATATTAAGAGCTCTGGGCTACCTGGGATAACCGCACGTAGCCCAGCTTTAGCACCCCAGCTGCTTTTAGGAGCACAGTGTTTGGATGCTCGGGACAAAATTCTTGCAACACCCCCTGCCTGCTCCTCTCCCTGGAGCTCAAGAAGCTCTGTGAAATGACACAAGGCACTTGGACGGACAGTGCTGAGGGAAACTTGGCATCTGCTTCTATACCAGCCTCCAAAAAAGCATTTCCCAGGTTGAATAAGTTGTTTTTAAAGGCAGTATTCCTTGAGATTTTGTGTGTTGTTTTTCTAACAAGTGCACTTAAGGCAAATAGATTTAACTCTTGCAGAAGTGGCAGAGATAAGGCCCTTTTCCCTTCGCTCCCTCTCGCAGAAATCTTCCACCTCGAGTGTTTTTACAGTTTACATGCACAGCCCCATCATGCTGCTGCCACAAGAAATCTTCCTTTGGGGAATTTATCAGGACAAGAAAAAATAAACTATCCCACCAAGAAGGCTTAGACTTATTTTTTTTTCCTTTCCATGTGACAAGAAGAATAAACCCCTCAAATTCTGCACTCGATTTCGCAGTTTCAGTTCAAAGCAACACTGAGGTCTCATGCTTTATCTCAGTAGAAAACATCCCCATTGTAGAGCCCACCCTCACCACTCAGAACTTCTCCAGATAGTGCTCTCAGCCTACAGAGCAAACCTTGCCCACCATCCGGCCACTCCACCATCCTCAGAGCCAAGAATGTTCCTTGGTCAACGGCGCCAAGTGATGCCCCATGCAGAGCTGCTTTAGCCTCAGCCACCTGCAGAGCTCTTAATCACAGGGCTTATATTAAAAACTCCACATCTTTTTTTCAGCCTCCGGCTTGCAGACACCCCCAGAATCCTTTGCACATGGAATATTTCACCAGCTCTTCTATATCCAGGCCGGTTTCCGCTAATGGTCCTTCAGCCAGCAATTCTTCTCCTGCCACAGAGCAGATCTCAGGTTGTCTCTTGCCAAACCCCAACAGCCCAAGCCAGGCTTAATCCCCTGCACAAACAAAGGCCTGGGAAACAAACAGAAGCAGGTTTAATTTGTTGTTTGCTTACATTTTTTGATAAGCAACGCAGAGATGCTGGCACCTTGCAGAGCACAGCCTCTCCTCGGGGTGCTTTTCACTGTTGTCTCTCATTTCCATGCAGAGATATTAAATGATCCCCCTTTGCTTCGAGGAAACACTTCTTTTGTGTGCTGGAGAGAGCAGGTTGACTCATATCCTGCCTCCCACCACCACCACGAGGCATTCACCATCCTCGAAAACATTGGGGAACATCTATGGGTACATTTGGGCTCAGAGAAGCAGCGTAAGATAACGTCAGGAAATCAAGATGGATGGAGATGGAATAAAAGCCCCACGCACCAGCTCCTAAAGCAATGCCTGGATCTCAGCTGCCTCCCCAAGCCATTTTTCCGCACCCAGATTTGAAGGCAAACAAGCCTTTTCCCTTCAGTTCTGCAGTTAGATGCTCGTAGAAGCATTTGGGGAGACCCAGGGACCGATTGTCTTTGAGCACAATAAACGCCCGGGTCTCATTTTCAGCAAGGCTGAGCTCCCATTGATTCCAGTTCGAGTCGCACAGTACTGGAAAACGGGGCCGTTTCATTACAGTTCAGCAAAACCCATGAATATGAGAGAAAGTCTGTGACTGGGCCTCCTCGGTGGCACCGCAATTACGCTAATAACGAGAATAAACAGAGGACCTTCCCTCCCAGCAAGTTTATAGCCTGAAGAGACAGTCAGACAAGACCGGAGCAAAGGATTATCATTATCACTGGGTTCTGACTCAGAGGGGCTTACCCAAAAGCCTCTCCCAGTGCTGGGAAGGAGCTCAGCATCCCAATTCCCACACCCATACCTCCCACGTGCCGTGCTTCAGCAGCTCCTCACCCTACACCTTCCCCACTAGCAGGACCATCCAGGTTTGGAGACTGAAGTTATCTTTTAGAGGAAAAGCTTCTCCTGCTACTCAAGTTATTGTCAAATCCTCCAGTTTCATAGATAGCCAAAGACACTTTGACATCAAAGTCTGGTTTATGGCAACTCCCAGCTCAAACACGTTCATTTCTGCACCAATTGTTCCACAACACATCATTAGAGTCCTGTGGGAAACACTAAAGTGATTACACCAAACCCGAAACACCCAACACCTTCCAGGAAAGCTTCAAGGTGTTTTCCTTAAACATACTCAACAAATCCTTTGCAGCAGAGAGTGACCTATTCCAGCCCTGGGATATTATATTCCCGCTGTGGACCTATTGCCAAATTTTCCACATGAGTAATACTGAGTAGGTGGCATGGAGGGAATGCACATCCTCACTTCTCATCAGGCTTGAGACCTTCTACAGGCTCTAAATCAGCAGAGTGAGGCAGGGGGACCCAATTCCCACCTCCCCTGAACCATTGGAAGTGATTTGTGCTCCAGTGAGGTACTGGGCAAACTGGAGTGGGTGCTGGTCCTGAGGCTTTGGGTGCTACTGGGTCACCTCATTGCTTGGGGCTGGTCTGAGCTCAAATCCCACATAACTATCCTCACCGAAAAGCTGCCATTACTGGCAAGCAGAGTAATTTTCTCCTGGAAGAATCCGAAGAAGAGGGTGTTTTCCAGTGAAGGTTGCTTGCTATTAAACTGTCAGAGTTGTTCCAGGAAATCAAGTTTGCTACATGGGGATGGCTTTTGTTCCAAAACCTGGTGACTGATTCCTTGAGCAGGAGCTTCACCAGCTCAAAGCTCCCAGAGAAGAACCTGATGGAGAGAGGTAAGGTTCCACCAGGCAGTGTACACCTTTGTTATACTCCATCGCTCCCGGAACATGCTTGGAAGTCTAGAGAGAGCCTAAAATGTACATATTCCTGACTTGGACACCTAAATGCATGTGTACATTTGAAGATAATCCCCCTTACACTGGCAGCTCCTACCAGTGTGAGCTGACAGCACACTCACACAGTTTGAAGGCTCACAAGAGCCCTGTTCATCCATCCCAATATGACACTTGTCTTTTTATTTGCAATAGAAAGCCACCTGAGACCCAGCTGTAGGTCAACTCCAAACCCTTCCAGGCAGAGCTGTGAGCTGGCGAGTCCCTCCTCCTCCTCTCTTTATGCACCTGGTGATTTATGTGCAAACCTCTCCTGTGACAAATTATAGCCAGGGCTTGCTCCCCACCCAGAAGGGAGGGTGTTTCTCTCCACGGCGACAGTCACCTCCAATGCTAATCTCACCCTCCGGCAGCACTCACACACGTATTCCCTCTTCTACCATCCAGAACCTCAGGGATTATGAAACACTTTGGGTTTGAGTGCAGGTTTTTTCAGGCCTGGCAAAATCTCACTTAATAAAGCTTGCTGTTTTGGCAGTGAACCATTAACAACTGTTCCGTGTCTGGTTTTCTCCTGCTTACATCCACCTTTTCGCAGCAGCCTCCAGACCAGGCTTCCCAAGTTAGGGTAAGGTCCACAACATAGTGCCAACAACCTTCAAGCTGAAGATACACAAGTTTACTCTTCCCTATCCTCCTATCTGGTTACTCATCAGGAAAGACAATTAAATTACCTGGTTGAGAATAAATCACCAGTAAAAGCCATTACTCCTCAACATTTACTTGTTTTCTTCTACGTCACAGCAAGTACTTCAGTAAATAGCAGGCAAACAACTACATAATTCAAGCATTTCCTTTCAAGATCTTTTCTGGAGCCACCACCAGTCACGCAGGTCACAGGGGTAGAGTTTCTTTGTGTTGACATTGCCACACCTTTACTCACAAGATGCTCGTGGTGCAGGTTGATGTGAATTGGGCTTTATGTTGAACTTGCCCTAGATTTCTAACTCCAGATCTTTTCAGTGGGTTAAACCCTGGGGCAGCAGATATTCTGTTAATGTAGGATCAAGAAAGCCAAAAGAAGTATGCATGGAAGCTCTTGGAATTTTTTATTCCCCATTTATAATCTCTGCCTAGGTCTGCAGGAACATGGAAGGAATTGCCACATGGGCTACTTCTACAGTGTCCTGAAACCTAGTGAAAAGCACCGTTACAGGAGCCTAGAAGCCACCTCTGCTTATTATTGAGCAGTTCTTGAACTCTCATTCTGCCCACAGTCGCTCTTCATCCACCAAGGTTGGCAAAAAAAAGATGTCCTCACGAGGACAGCGTCCTCTGTTTCCAGAGATTCAGAAAATGACTGTGATAAAGCCCAAGCAGCAGCAACAAAAGTGATCCAGCAGATGTTTCTCTAAGATACTTTTCCAAAACAATGCTCGGCTTTAAACAACCACCTCGCATCCGCACTGAGCAGCCACCCTGCTCACCGGTTTGGCCAGACAGTATCAGACACCAGTTAATATCCTCCTTCCTATTCCGCGCAGGAATCACCGAGTTTTCCATTACTAGAGACCAAAACACCCACATTGTACCATTCTGCCCACTCGCTCCCACTCCCTGTCTGTGGCCAGTGATTTCCTGCATTCCACTTCTGCAACTCTTCCCAGCACGTTGTGGTAACACCAGGTCCAGCTCATACTCTGCTGTGCGGTGCCAGTTCCTCCACCGGTTAGCCAAGCTCATCACAGCCACGTGGGAGCAATCAAAGGATGACTTCCATTCTGCCTCTGTTTAGCTGTTGTTTCCCTGGCTTACAACTAAATCACTGTTCCTTTGCTCCCCTTCTCAGCCTTCTTTCCATGTTAGTAGCATCTCTCCAAGGGGAGTCTCCATGAGACTTGCTGGAGTCCTCTGGGTTAGACTGGTCT
>WEIS01055264.1:0-11086 GCA_013389965.1 Todus mexicanus | reverse complement strand
GGCGGGAGGGGGGTGATGTATGTGCACGCCAGTTTTGGAATGGCGCAGAGAATGGATTTGTTTGAACTGGGGTTCCATATCCCAAATTTTCCTAGTGCAATTCAGAAACGCTCTGTGATCTTGTAGCATTTTAATAAACAGAAAACCTGACTTACTGAGGCCAGTACAATCACTGAGAGCTGAGGATACTTTAATGAATTAGGGATTGGGTAAAATCCTGATAGTACTTTCAAGAATTAAAATCAGAGCACCTGTTAATTTTATATAAGTGAAATACCACAAATCATAAACAGTTTTTACCTTTAAGCCTTATAGGGGGAGGAAAATTTAAATCATGATAAAGTCTGCTCTTGTATCTGGATATGTTATAACAATGAATTCTTCCATCATCATTATATGGGAGTTTTTAGGATTTTTTTTTCTCCTACAAAGCAATTAAACTCCCCATACTGCCAGTCACTCATCATTTGACATTTGCCTTTGTCCCTGATTTCAATTTGGTCACTTGGTGAGCACTCGAACATTTATAAGCTCTTCCATGACAAACACCTGGAAGAGCTTTGACTTGTAGGTCTGCCACTTCGGTGTTTGTAGGGTTGTAAGCTCAGTAAAGGTACTCAGTTAATCTGGTGATATTATAAACATCACATTTTTCTTCTGTTGAGGTGACTAGAACTGAAATCTTGCAAAATATATATATCTATTTTTTCTTTTTTAATTGAGAAATCTTGAGAATAAGTGGTCCGAGTTTAGATACATTTAGACACACCCTTGTGCTTTTATTGAAGACACATGGCCTAGCAGCCACAGAGTTCACTGTAATCAGCACTTCTATGTCTCTAGAAAGAATGGGATGATACTTTATCTGTGGTAAAGGTGGGGATGCTTTCCAAGCAGGGCCCAGCTGCATGAGGTCTTGTAAAACTGGTAGCAAGACTTAGACCATTCCATAAAGAACTTGCAGGTTTGTAACAACAGATCTGGCATCCTCACATTGATGAGAGCATATCGGGTCAGTGCCGCAAAGCATGACAAGTTTACCCTCTAGCAGGCTATGTCCAGCTCCTTTTAAAAAAAACCAACCTACAACAAACACCACCATGCATAAAAACCTCTAGTAATTATACCAGTGACCAAACATTTTTAAGCAATGCTGAAAACTCTGAATACTTTTCTCCCTCACCTTGTAACTCACCTGAAACCTGAGCTTTTGGCCTGTTTTGAATGCTGTTCTGCACCTGCTAGTCAGTAATTGCACTCGGCTGTTCCCCTTTGGCTGAGCCTGAGACTCCCAGATCCAGTATGGGAGAGTCCCAGAGGAGCCAGGGTGTAGCTGCAAACAAGTGCCTGACCTCTGCAAAACGTTTATGTTATTTACAAGAAACGGAGGAGTTTTCTTCTCATGGTGCTCAAGTTAAGCTCAGAGAATGTGGTACAGAAAAGCTATGACCCAAACTCACCTCCTTGTCGCTACAGTATTTTTGTTCCTGCAGCTGCTGAAGGAAGGTTTTTGTTTGTTGTTGGTTTGTTGGTTTTGTGTTGTTTGTTGTTGTTTTTTTTCTCTCTCCCAAGGGCTGCCCTTTATCTTTTGCAGGAACAGTTGGTGCTCTCACTGAATCTAATTCACCTGGTTGTTTTCCATACCTTTGCTCCATAAGCAGTTCTGCTTGGGCAGGTAAGTTCAAGTCCTCTGTCACACTGACTCCCCGGGCACTAAGCCTTTACAGGTAGCGACCCATCCCACTAAAATCTTGCTGCTTAGGGAAGACCTGACTCATTTTCCCATTAAGAAAAGGGTTTTTCACTCAGTGGCAGGGGATCGAAAACATTTCTTTCTCTTTTTTTTTCTCCAAACTGGAAAGAATGATTGTAAAACCACAAAAATGGTTAGGGGAATTCAGAATAGGAGCAATATTAATCAAGTTAGGTGACTGAACTCCCTGACTTCAGCATCAGAACACTCTACTGAAAGTTCTTCATTACAGATATTTGCAAAACAAAGCACCTATGCCTACATTTTCCTGCCCTCCAAGAGAGGTTTCAGTCTAGCATTGTTATATTATAAAATGATTTATTGTTATGATTTTACTGTGCATGTGATACTTCTGGAGTGCTCATGGTGTTCTAGTTTATTTTCCATGCTACCATAAATATCTGTTGTAAAAGGGGAAGGAAACCACAGCTAGGTGCTTGTAGCTTTCTTGGCAAAATATCTACACTTTTTAAGTGTAGACTTAAAAAAAATCTACACTCTTTTAAGATACCCTAGAAAGTCTGATAAAATAAGTGTGAACTACAAAGTGATTTTTATAGGTTGGTGAAATAAGCACTCATCTGCAAGGTTTCATACTAGATTAGTTGACGTGGACTCACTTGGGCATTTGACTGTTCCATGGACAACTTTGTCCATGGAATATCAAAGGTAAAGGGAACTGGTTTGGGAAAACATGAGAATAATAGGCATGCTTTGGTGTAGGTAGTACTAATAGCTGATCTTTACCATTTCACGCATTGGCAGAGGAGCAGTTAGAACATTGCACTGAGACTCGGGAGATTTAGGATCTATTTTCAGCTCTGCGTTGGTCTTGCTGATTGGCTTCTAATTATGCTGCGCCTCAGTTCCCCCATCTGTAAAAAAGCAAGAACGAGACCAACATCCTTCATAAACAGCTTTAAATTGTGCTGATGAAATATGCTTTATTAATAGCAATGATACCTTCTCACACATGCTGCCGTTAAAAAAGTATAATTGTAAATTCACAAATGTCAGTCAAATTATGGTAATATGAAAGTGGCTATGGAGAAAATAAAGAAGAGGAGGATCATCATGCATGCTCCATCACTGCCATGGAAAATGAGATGTTAACCTAGACTCAACTCTGGAGTCAGAATGGAAACATACACAGTGAATTCTTGAGGTCTGTCATAGAAATGCCCACTAAAGTGGCAGAATCAGCAGATATCATTGACTGAACAGATCTAGAACATGAACCACCCTCTCTGCCAGGACTGAAAGCACACCTTCAAGTGGAAGACCTCTCTTCCTTCAGTTTAAACTTGGGCCAGATAGTGGCCTGAATCATAGCAGGGTAGGTCGCTGAAATACTCAAGTCAGAGGTATCTCTGCAGAGCGGAGCCCCCAGCCTGCCCATTCACTTGCTACATGAAAATCTTTGTATCTGCCTTGAACTGAAATCATCTGTCTTGTGTGTAGATGCAGGGATCTTGCCCAATGAGCATATAGCAGCATTTTGTGTTAGCCGGATACCTCAGCAGATTCTGGGCTCAAGCTTACCCATTACCACAAGAGGGAAGCCAATACTAGTAATATAACTTTATTCATATAGTAGCTATGATCATTCTGGCAATCTGTTTTAAGGCTGTTGCATGTCTCCTCTTTCTGTAGCAAAGTTGCATTTGACCGTGTGTCAGAAACTAAAGAACATTATTCCACATTCCATTTGCTCAATGTCCTGTGAAATGAATTTCATGGATTTGCCCGTCTCATTTGAATGGCAAATATATAAACTTGAAACAGAAAGTTGGGCTGAAACTAAGCTGCTTGCTTTCTTAGAGAACTTAAACGGTCCGCATGCAAGTAAGGGGAAGTTTGGTGGGCACTACACTTGAAAAAATAAAGATGGTGTTTTCCCTCATTTGGATGAGCATGAGAAATTAAAGATTATTCTAGGTGGCATAGACATAACTATTTCTAGTCGCTCTTACCCCACAGTAATGACAAAATAACTCAGCAAGTCTTCCGACTCTTGTTAGCCTGTTTTGCAATGTATGTGAGCGCCTCCTTTATCGATTCATTTAGTGCAGGAAACTTGATCTCATTTACTCTGCTGCAAACCAGAGTAATTCTGCTGGTTTCAGGAACTTCACTGAATCACTTATCTTGTGGTATGGTATCTGTGAAAGTCACCCTTGTTCAGATTGCATGTTGAAGGCTTGAACGTGATAGGTCAAGATTTGTTGTTACATTTCATTTTGTAGCCAGATGTTACAATACGCGCACAGCCTTTTGAAAAAGGTCTTTGTAAAGTGGTGAAAGCAGTGTTTTTGCAAACAAGGATTTTCAAAACGATCTGTGTGTAAGACAGAAACTGAATGGGGATTCATCAACCAAATTTCTTTGGTTGATGTTTTCCTGGTGTGTCTTCTAAATTGCTGCAAGATATAAATATATGAGAGACACTGCTCAGAGGATTTCTGTAGAGCATTGCTGACATCTGACACTGGTTAGAGATCGTAATTCTTGGTGTTTGGAAGTCATGATTTCTGAGGAACAGCAGAAGCGTGAAGCCAGAAGTGATGGAGAAAAACACGTATGTTGAGGCTTCCTATGAAGACCCCCTAGGGTGTTCCCTGCAAGTGCAGAAGAGGGAATCAGGGCAAGGTTGTGAAAGTCACAGACATAGATTGCAGTCCCCAAAGGACGTTTGCATAATTAGCTTCTTTGTTAGAATTTTTACGAAATACTTTAGGAGGATTTGCGGTATTTTGTTCTCCACACCACTGCCTGCTTTTACAGCAGTCATACCTTAAAATGCTTTACTAAAGATGCTGCTGGTCTCAGAGAAACTGTCAAGCTTCAAAGGGGAAAAATATTAGTGGCACCGAAGTGGGCAGGTGCCTTCCACAGACCCTCATGGTAGAGTGTTGTTCAGGTATTCCCACACTACTTTTCTTTCTTTTTCCCCTCGAGTGCTGTTTTAGGCCTCAGTCCCTAGTGTATATATGCATGTGTTTAAGTACATGAGCAGTCACACTGCCTCCAGTGAGAATATTCACATGACTAAAATCATGCACTTGCATAGGGATTTCCTGAATGAAGGGCACAGAAGGAAATGGCCAGGTTAAAAATAGGGGGTTGGTTTTGTCCCTGATGTAATGGCTTTGACACTAGTGGAATTATACAGGGCTGAAATGGGTCCAATATGTCCAAACAAAGAACTGTTTCGTTCTCCCTCACCTGCCAGTTTCCATATCTATGTTTATGGCATAAGTCAATCCTCCTTTCTCCGTGCTTGGGTGGCTGAGGCTGGGAGGAATTTAGACGGCTCTCCATCAGCAGGAGCTGCTCTCTTTCAGGACAGTATCTCCCCACATCCCAGGTGTGTTTGCCTTGCAGTGCTATTACACCCATGGAGCTTCACCAGAGCCTGTACTCCTTGTGTCCCTGTTGCATGGTCACTGCCACAGGGGGTGGCCACAGTGGCTAACATCAGAGCAGGTCTTGCCTGTCCTGCCACTTTACCTGCTCCTGTCCAACGCCTAGCCATTCTGTGGCCTTAGCAGGAGCTGCTGGTCTTGGAACAAGAGCCCCTCTTACCTCAGTTGGTGTGTAGGTTGCTTCTCTTTGTCTTTCGCACAAATGCTGCTTTGTTCTGTGTGGGTATGAAACGATCCAGATGGATGATCTTTGGGGTCTCTTTCAACCAAAACCATTCTATGGTTCTATGAATGCTCACACTTGAAAACAGTTGGTATGTAATCAATTAAAAAAAAAAAGAAAAAAAAAGAAGAAAGAAAGAAGGAAGTTAGGCTTGGAAGGAAGAAACCCTGCTTAAAAACTTTTCTCCCTTCTTTCTGGGGCTGTCCTGCCAATACCCATGTGGTGTTTGGGAGTCCCAGGCCCATGCCGCTGTGAAGTTCTGACCTAGGACCTGTATGAGGCTGAATCCACTCCTGCAGCCCATCAGTGGTTTCCTCCACATCACCAAAAGCATGTGCCATACCTGCCTGCTCACCCAAATACTCACTAATATGGATAGACCTCTGAAAGTCAAGCCAGGGAGTCAGGAAAGGAAAAAAACCTCACCCCAAAACACAATGCTGAATAAACAACCTCTAGCATCCAGGACTCATGACTGCTTTTGACAAGATCTATCTTTAGTTATAATAGTGAGTCACATCATTGTGATCTGACTTTACGGTTAGTTTGAGATATGAGCCAGGCCATGGGATTGAGAGCGAGAGCGAGAGCATCATGGGATGTAGCTGTAAAATTCCACTACTTGCTTCTCTCCAAATCAGGTTTGAAGAGCATTAAGAAACAGGAAGCGTAGGGGGTGGAGTAGGGGGAGGCATTTTTTCAGTGGAAAATTATTGCAGCGCACGGAGCATCATGATGTGGTTCATCAGTGCGGGGAGAATAATAGGGGAGACATATTAGCCATCAGAGACGGCTGTAATAGTTTTGAGCAAAGCACACCTCTCTCCACACAGCTCTGTGTGCAAAGTGTCACGTCTAACCCACCCCACCAGCCACTACAAGCTAATGCAGGATTTTCTTGGATGGTGCTGCGTTGCTTAGCAACATTGCTAGGCAGCATGCTATACATCACACACAGTGCCGGCTACTACGGTGTAGCAGGGCTGCTTCCAGTTATTTTTCTCTGCTATAAAATATTAATTTTCTGCTTGCTGGCAGACGTGGCACCAGGAGGTTAAGGGCCACTGCCTCCCGGGTGGACATGTGCAGCTCCTGTTGACTGTAATGGGAATCACAAGCAGCCCCAGGCTGAGCTGAGCTCCTGGTATGTAAAATGTGGGCGTGATTCCTGAGATATAAACACTTGCCATGCTGGAGATGGAATACAGGTTGGCTTTGACATAAATAAATAAATAACGAGACAGTGAAGGTGATGTGATAGACAGAATAATACATGTAACATATACTCCCCTACACTTGCTTTGTTTGACTGCTATAAGCAAATCCTGTTGCGAGGACCAAGTGTTTGTATACACAACGATTGGGACATTTACTCGACTTGATATTTCTGAGAGTCCTCCACATCACAGCATTGTTGGACGAGAGCTTGTATCACAAATACCAGTGGTGGTTTTTTAGCCTGATGAGTGTGATTTCAGTGGAGTCTGCCTGCCAAGCCCCCTCCCCGAAAGGATTGCATAACCAGCTGTTGCATGCACACCCACAAAAAGAGAGAAGAACAATTCTATTCTACAAGAAGCTGAGGTGTTATTACAGAAGGCAAACAACCGAGAGCCTGGTCCTCAGACCTACAGAGAAGATAGCATCTGCAGCTCATTTCAGGTGTGCGGACCCAGAACTATGAGGTGTCTTGTCCAAGGGCAAAAAACGCCTCTGCAAAGGGTCCTATGCAGGACAGGGTTTGGATAGTTCTAGTATATAGTATATACTATAGTATAGTATATAACACACCTGAAATGTTCTCTTTTTTTTTTTGACATATCATTACTGATGCTGTTAGCAGGTGGCAAGAAGGAAAGGATCCAAAAGAGCTGATAAAAGGCAGCAGATAGTTTCTGGCATCTGAACTCTGTGTTTTTCTGCTGCACAGCAGCAGACAGACTCATTGTATGATCTAAGCAAAGAGGGAAGCAAGAGGGGAAAACCACACTGTCAAAATACACAACGGTTTGTGAGATGAACAGCTGCACTACCCTTCGTTTACGCTTGCAGATATGGCAGCACTGATGGAGTCAGCAAAACCACGTTTTGTCCTGCAATTATTTTTGAAGGGAGTAGGAATTTAGTTTTTGTGTAACCCGTCGTATTGCAGGCACACCTTACTGCATCGTGGGGTGTATGGTGGAACCAGATACATCAGACTTTTCTGCAGTGAGTGGTATGTCTTCACACTACAGATCCTGGAGGAGCACAGCGACTGCAGTTTGATACAGAAACCATTCTCGTGGCGTTCAGTGGCATTTGTCCAACAGCAGAACAAAGACAGCGACAGAACTTCCATTTCAGGTTTTTCACCAAATCACAGCAGGCTAAAGGGAATTTAGTGCTCAAGGCTCAGCTCCTCTGTCAGGCTCCTCAATCTTTGTATACAGGGCAAATTTAATCCTAGGAGAAGATGTTTGGAATTTGCACCGAGAGTGGTATACGTACGTAACACTTTGGAGTGAAAATTACTGCTACAGACTGGTAAAATGTCATCCCTCTTGTACCTGTGCTTTAGGCGCAAGTGTTATCTACAAGCTTGTCCTGGTTTTGCAGCCATTTTTGTCTAGTGAGATAAAAAAAGAATCTTTATAATGTCTTTTTTTTTCTTCCTTTTTTTTTTTTTAACCTGAAGGACTTTAATTGGAGTAATTGCACAGTTTTATTGATAGATGTTGAGCAAGATGTTTCTTCTATAAAACGATTCAACAAATATTGGCAGTGGTTACAGTAAAATTTAAGGTGTATGAAAAATGTGCAGAACTTCACTACGCATTTGCAAATCTTTCTCTCACTTCACAAAGCCTCTCAGCACTGATCACTTGAGAACAGACAGAGCTGCTGTACTTTTGGTGAACAATGACCAAGCGAAAAAATACAAGGCCTGTAACTGTGAGCATTCTTTTATGTCTCAAGGAATGGCTTTCCCTTGTTATTCGCTCCACAAGGACTCCCCTGAGTGGCAGAGGAATACCAGACTCAGCGCATGCCTAGGATGGCCTGGGTGCCATGCCTGGTTCGTGCCTACACGAGAACTTCAGCAGCAGAAAGGTACTTCACTAAGAGTGTGAATGTAATCTATACCTGCTGCAAGAGCTCACTGGAGTCTTAATACAAATGACGATCTATTGCAGCCTTTCCTGAGGGCAAAACCGGTGCCATATACAGCACATGTGAGTATCTAAGTCTGTGCAGAAAGCAGAATAATGGTATGTTGGGCAGAAGTAAAAAAAGAAACAAGCTGATCTCCAATGAAATGAGAAAAGAAAATAGCCAAAGGACTTTTTCTCTCTGTGAGTTTAATGGTAAATACCACTCAGTTTTCGTTATCATTAATATCTTATTATTATGACTACTATTAAGCAGTAGCCCCACATACTTTAGTCTATGTTTTATGGACACGCCTCAGCATCTTACAAGTTGGAGATTGTGCTAAGAGCTGGAAATATTGTATCATCATTTCATTACCACCTGGGTATGAGAGAGGATCCATTAATCCAGTTTTGCAGGCATCTGCTGTGAGAAAGTAAGGGAGGAGGCCACTACAAACTGTACTATAGTTACTGGGAAACTGCAATTAATTTTAAGCAGAGTCAACATTTCCCTCCTCCTTCCTTAAGCTGATCATCATAGCTTCATTTTTTCCCTTTCTTCTGTTTATTTGCAAGAAATAAGGTTGCTTGGTGTGTTTGTTTCATGCTTCAAGAGATACCACAGTCTTCTTTCTCTCCAAATGACTCAACGTAATCTGAAAACCAACTCCAACAGAACAAACTTTTTGCAGATAAACTCACAAGAACTGAATCCACTGCTGGTTTCTCTCCTCCAAAAACTATTTGTCTGGTTTCCTTTCCTTTATATCTATCTAGTATGCATGGATAAGGGACAACATATTCAGAAGCAGAAAAGCTCTTCCATAAAGATGTGGACAAATATGTGGTATGTCATAGAGGTTGCATGTCACCTACTTTACCTGGAAGAACTCCTGAATGAGTAATTGGGGGAAAAAAAAGTGAAATCCACCACTTGATAAAAATTAAGTTCAATCAGATACGATGCATATGTGTTTGTGGGTGTATCAGTCTCCCTGACTCTGATACTTCAAAAATAGTATTAAAGTTATGAGCCAAACCCTTGGATAAATTAAAGAAGGAACACGTGCCTGATCATTTGTGCTGGCTGCACATGGTTTTTAGGACAAGCTTTTAATTAAACAGTCACCAGCTATTTGTTTGTAGAATACCCATCTCGTTGACTTGGAGCAGGTGGTGTCTTCAGGCTCCAAACATCTGCTGGAAATATAACACAGCAGTGAGCAGACAGGCTAGGAGGTTTCTCGAGTGTATGGAAGATAACTTCCTGACACAACTGGTAGATAAGCCTACCAGGGGAGGCACCTTGCTCTACCTGTTCACAAATAGAGAAGGACTAGTGGGAGATGTGGTGGTTGGACACTGTCTTGGACTTAGTGGTCATGGATTGGTTAAGTTCTCAATTCTTAGTGATGTAAAGAGGGCAGTTAGCAGAATCGCCACCTTGGATTTCTGGAGGGCAAACTTTGGACTGTTCAGAACACTGGTTGAGAGAGTCCCTTGGGAGATGGTCCTGAAGGGCAAAGGGGTCCAGGAAGGATGGACACTCTCCAAGAAGGAAATCTTAAAGGCCCAGGAGAGCGCTATCCCCATGTGTTGTAAGATTAAAGGGTGGGGAAAATGAACAGCCTGGTTGAGTAGGGAACTTTTCATGGGAATTAGAAAGAAAAGGAAGATTTACTACCTTTGGAGGAATGGCCAGGCAGCTCGGGAGGAGTACAGAGATCTTGTCAGGTTATACAGAGAGTAAACTAGGAAGGCAAAAGCCCAGCTGGAATTCGAATTGGCCACTGACATAAAGGATAATATAAAAAGTTTTTAAAAGTACATCAACAATAAAAAGAGAACCAGGGAGAATCTCCATCCCTTACTGGGTGTGGGGGGGAACATTGCAACCAAGGATGAGGACAAGGCTGAGATACTTAATGCTGTCTTTGCCTCTGTCTTTAATGGACAGACCAACTGCTCCGAGGGTGTTCAGCCTCGTGAGCTTGAAGATAAGGATGGAGAACAACCCCCCCATAATCCAGGAAGAAGTAGTCGATGATCTGCTTCTGCACCTAGACGCTCATAAGTCTATGGGGCCGAATGGCATTCACTCAAGAATGCTGAGGGAGCTGGCAGGAGAGCTCACCAAGCCTCTCTCCATCATTTTTCAACAATCCTGGTCCACAGGGGAGGTAACAGATGACTGGAGATTGGCTAATGTGACGCCTATCTAGAAGAATGGCCAGAAGGAGGATCCAGGAAACTACAGGGCTGTCAGCCTGATTTCATTACCAGGAAAGATCATGGAGATGATCATCTTGAGTGAGCTCTCACAGGAATTGCAAGGCAGTCAAGGGATCAGAGCCAGCCAGCATGGGTTTATGAAAGGGAGTTCTTGCTTCACCAACCTGATCTCTTTCTATGACCATGTGACTCATCTTTTGGATAGGGAGGAGGCTGTGGATGTTGTTGTATACTTGGATTTTGCTAAGGCCTTTGACACAATCTCCCACGTCATTCTCCTGGAGGAACTGGCAAAACATGGTATAGACAAATGTACTCT
>WEIS01055262.1:0-27847 GCA_013389965.1 Todus mexicanus | reverse complement strand
GGGAGGGAGAAGGAGGGGGGGGCTCACCCCCCTGCTCTGCCTGTCTCCTCCCGCCGCCTCACCCGGCCCCCCTCCCCGACCCTCTCACACTTGGCCGGGGACCGGCAGAGGCTGTCGCGGCGCCGCCTGATGACGTCAGAGCCCCCCCGCGCTCAGTCGGCCGCGCTCTTGCGTCATCGCCGCGCGCCGGAAGCCGCCGCCGCCGCCAGCGGGGAGGGGGGAGGCGGAAGATGGCGGCGGCCAAGCGCAGCGTCCTCTCCTCGCTGGCGGTTTACGCCGAGGATTCGGACCCGGAGTCGGACAGCGAGGCGGGGACGGCGGGGAGCGATGGAGGAGCGGCTCCCGGTGAGGCTGGGGGAGGTGCCCGGGTTGGCCGCGCCGCCGCTTTCCGCCCGGCCAGGGCGAGGGCGAGGCCCCGCTCGCTGCCGCCTCCCCTTCCCTCAGAGTTCCCCTACGCTTTCCCTCTGCAGGAGAGAAAGGAGGCCTGGTCTCGGTTGGGTACGGAGAGGACGACTTCACCCGCCTGGATGGGGACGAGGAAGGGTATGAAGAAGAGGACGACGAGAACAGCAGGCAGTCAGTAAGTACCGCTGTGCTCCGAGAGCTTGCCCTGAGCCCTTCCGCGTGTTGCGGAGGCTTTTCTCAGAGAATATTTAAGGCCGGCAAAGACCTCTGAGATTACTGAGTTTAGCCTATGACCTAACTCCACGACATCAGCTAAACCCTGCCACTAAGTACAGCATCCAGTCTTTTCTTAAGCATCTCCAGGGATGGTGATTCCACCACCTCCCTGGCCAGTCCATCCCAGAGTTTTATCCCCCTTTCTGTGAGGAAGAGCTTCCCAACATCCAACCTAAACCTCCCCTGGTGCAACTTTAGGCCGTGCCCTCTCATCCTGTCACAAGTTGCCTGGCAGAAGAGCCTTGCCCCCACCTGACTACACCTTCCTTTCAGGGAGCTGTAGAGAGTTAGAAGGGAAGGTCCCCCCTGAGTCTCCTCCAGGCAGGCCTCTGTCTGGCACCTCCAGCTGGAACCCGCAATAGCTGGCTCCTGGTGTGGGTTTTAGCACTCTCTAAGTATTTCTGTTGGCTTTGTTTTCAAGCAGACCGTGTTTGTCTTGAAACCCACCAGCAGCTTGACACTGCTCGTGTTGTTTGTCACTAACCTTTTGACTCTTTTATGGGGAGAAAGACTAGGACAGGTCAACAACTGCACTCAATGAAAATTGTTCTTTCAGCGTAGTTGACGTACTTGAGAGCTTTGTAAAAGGAACATCCTGTTGCATGGTTGGCTGGAGGGTTAAAAAGAATCAAGTTCTGTGATGTCTTAAATTATTCTTGTGTGTGTAACTAAAGCCTCTCACTGCATCAGGTTCTCTTGATGTAACAGTGTCCTGTCTAGACACGGGTGGCTTTTGTTTGTGGTAGGTGCATGGCATGTGTGTAACATCACCTGAATATTGAGATAACTGATACATTGTGAGACAGCACGGCCTGTGCGTGCAGCTGTAGCACGCAAAAGGAGAGGTAGTTCCGTCATGGGTCTGTAAGAACAAAACAATAAGTTTTGGGGGGCTGAGAAGGGAAGCTCTTGTCTCCTTTCTCATCAACATTTTGCTTACCATTGCATTTAGAATATATTATCTCGTCCCTGTACTAGTGTTTTGGCTGTTCAGTAGAGGAAGAAGGTAGGGCTGTGTTGCTTTTATCACAGAAGTCGATTTTGTATACGTTAGATTAGCACTCAGTGTTTCTGCCATCTGTTTTCTCAAGTAGAAGACAAGAAATTTGTCTCTTGCTCTTACTTTTGGGTTTGTTCGTTCTGTTTCTAACTGGCAAAGGTACAAGCAGTAGCGTTCAGGGTCTGCTCCTGGTGTCTGGCTAATGACGCTTCCTTACTGCTTTAGCGAGTCGTCTTCTTCTATCTTTATATCCAACATTTCTAGACCCTCCTTCAGTGAGATCTCTTTAGTTTGAAGAAAGCGGTAGATGTGGCTCTGCTTAGTTAGCATCAGCAATCGGGCAGGTAAATGGAGCAGCCATTATTGCACGCTCAGTGCGGATTCGCAGCTCTCCGTCATCTGGGAGGTACAAGTTAATGTCGGGTAGCGGCAGCTGACCGAGTCACTCTGGTGTCAGCCAACAGGTCTCGCGTATATTTGTGGTTACTGGGCAGACGTGCACAGGTTGCTCAGGGTGCCTCCTCTCTAGTCTTGTGACAGGAGAACAGTGCTTGGTTTTGCGTTATTCTTTGACCAGAATCAAGAGCTACTTTGATATCACTTATGCCAGTAGCTTGTACTCATTACGAGTTGTTTTTAGAAAGCGATGCGAGGTGGACTCAAGTTGTCCTGGACTTTTATGTAAACTACTCTGTGCTTATATATTGTCTACCTGGACAGTGACTGAAAAGCCTCTGTCTTCTCAAAGGCAGTTCTCTTTGACGTTTCAGAGATGTCCCCAGCTAGGTTATGAGATCTGGGGAGCTCTTTCAGTTACGTGTCCGGAACACAAATGATTTAACCCATTGTTGCTTCGTTGAAAATACCGTTTTACTTTTATAATATAGGTGGGACTGTGGAGGGGAGAGGAATCTCATTGCTCATGAACACCAAGTTACTTGGTGCTGTGGCTCTTCTCTAGTTCAAGCTTGCTGTTATTAAACTTTGATAGGACTGAATTATTGGCACACGTGCGTGTTTCATAAAGGTAAGCTGGAGAGTAGCTGAAATGAAGGAGTTTGATGTCTCACTCCTGTGGGATATGCACATTAGTTCACACAATGAAAACTTACTGGCTTTATAGCATGATCATTCTCTAGCTTGCCTTACCAGAACTTGCTCGTGTGCTAGTACTCTGAGGTGGCTGTTCTGCTGTAGACTCTTCCTTTCAGTCGCATGCAATCACCTCGCTTCTTTTTGTGTTCTGAAGCTGAAACACCAAGTTCTTGTTTTGGGGCCAAAGTTAAAATTCATGGCAAAGTTTGGTGGAAAAACCACTCTGCTGAGTTATGTGAGCATGAAAAACGCTTTCTGCTCCTCAGACATGTTTTGAACCCAGAGTATTTATGTCAAGAAACAGAAGTAACTGTAGGATCCCCAGTGAAGTAGCTCCCAGGGCAGTGGAACTGGAGGCTCGTCTCCCAGTTGAGACCTAAAACGGGAGCTTGCTTCTCAAACAGCGTAGAATTTTACACTAGGCTGAGTTCAGCATTCTAAGCTCTAACAGGGCCGAAAGTTACTCCATTCTTTGGTTTATTTCTGGATGGAAATAAAAGCGGAATGGAATCTGTAAATTAAACCACTGAAATGTTTTCAGTGGTTCCCTTCTGTGCGAGTTCATGTCATCTGCAAATGAGGCTGAAAACACCACTCCAGTGAGAAAGATGTGGTGTCAGCTGGCATCACCAGATCTTTGGAGCTTAGTGGACGCCAGATCCTCACCCAGCCTGCATGTTCGGTTGGATGGCAGGCCAGTGACGTGTCCTCTGCGTTTTCCTTGATGTATGCTTGTGTCTTGCAAATAGGTCTTGCAAATGCTGCTTTTTCTGTGAGTCCTGCTAAATGGGGGCACATGCAAACCCGTCCACGCACCTGCCAACTGGAAGAGACAGAGTGATCAAACAACAAATGCTTTTTTTTTCCGGTTCTGTTGCTTCTTATTATCTAGTTCTGGGCCTTTGGGAGCTGTATGAGTTTTGCAGGGGACATCTGCTATTGAGTGATGCTTTTGCCTAAGAAAAAACCCAAACAAAACCTTCTTTCTCTACCTGTAGGACTTGTTGTCTGGTCACGAGTGGGTGGGACAAAACTAACTTCTGTGGAAAGGGCCTTGGACTGCTGCTGGACTGCTGAGTGCAAGCCCTTTGCTGTAAGTGCAGTGACGTGCCAAACCTGCTCTTTAAGCTTAATCCTGTAAATTCTTGTCTTGTAGGAAGATGACGATTCAGAGACTGAAAAACCTGAGGCTGGTGACCTAAAGGTATTTGGAAGTGTGGTCTGGTGGGGTGGGGGGAAGCTCAGTACGAGAGGAATAAGTCTTAACAGCATGGCTTGGTGTTCGTTTGTGATCTTCCCTAGCTAGTTTCATACTTTCCTTTTTGTAGCTGTGATATGTTTTTTTGACTTTCATTCTGGTTTCTAACAACAGTAGTTAACCAGTTAGGCTACAGGCTGAGTCATGATCAAGACCTGCCTTCGTGAACTCAGTCATCTCGTGCATTAGATCTGAGGTAGGTTTTCTGGCAGCATCTCACCTATTTTGTAGTGATCTGGGAGATGTGTATTCAGCACAGAGTTCTCTCATGACCAGTGTTAGCTGGAACACTTTCTTTTTTCAGAGTGACGCAAAGGATAAATGATCTTGCCCTCCTGGAGGTCATGAAATATGTCAAAATCAATTGAATTGTCTCCAGGTCTTTCTGTCCTTCTGAATGAAGCTGTTTTGTAAAGATTGCATTTAAAGTTAAAAAAAGTGGAATAAGATGCCCAGACGATAGCTATTGCAAATAGCTGAAGTAGTCTTTATCTTGAGATTGCATCTCGTTTCTGCTGAGCAACTGTTATTTAACAGCGCAAAGGAACATACATCAGGCTAAAAGGTGGAAGAAAGACAAAAGACCAAACCCACTTGAAACTTTGTAGAGAATTGTACTCAGATTTCTGTGCTGGCTCAATCCCTCGTGCAGTATGAGCAGTCTGATGGGATACTGAGTGAATGACAATTGCAAGGGCCTTTATTTTGTCCAGTGGCTTCCTGAAGGATACAGACAGTCTCTGAGCTGGGAACTCAAAGGAAACCAGAGGATTGTGCTGCAAAGTGAACCTCTACAGAGCATTTGAATTACCACAGGGCTTTGATAGCACCAGATTGAAGGCAGGTGAATGTGTTCAGCTCTTCTGCTTAAATGAGTTTTAAAGCAGCACCTTCTTTCAGTATCCACAATATTTTTATGGGTTTATAGCAATCCACAGCTGCAAATCTTGGCAGATGTACTGCAGCTGGAGTCTCTTGCATCAGGGTGTGAAATACCGTAAACTCCTTTGGCATCCAGGTAGGAGGCCCCTGGAAATGAAATATATTGTCTCCTTCCATTGTCACCAGAAAAGTTACTCTTTTTTTTTAAAATTTTTATTTTTTTTCAAGAGAGGAAAGGGTAATCTCACATTCTTACCCTTTTTCTACTTCTACATTTTTGCCATTGTGGCTGGTAAGCATGCCAGTGACAGATTTCTGTAAAAACTGCTGGATTTGATTGTGTACTATGAAAGAAGCATGGATAGGTTTTCCTTAAAAGCTGGATTTGGTGTACATCAGCAGGGCCCTGTGGCTATTGAATGCATTTCTGCCTCCTCGAAAGGGGCTCTAGAACTTCGGCGCCATGGAGAAAAGAGCTGACAAAGAAGGAACAAAATCAGACTATAGTAGCTCTTGCCTGATTAATGATGCATTATAGAAATCTTACCACTGACATTTCTTGGTTGATTTGTTTAAAAAGCCTTTGATTTGGGTGAGTTCTGTCTGCTACTGTCCAAGTGCATTTCGCTCTTCTGAAGAGCTACACGTGGCCACGGAGCCATGTTCCAGCTTCAGTGAGGAATGGCCTAAAGCTGCACCAAGGGAGGTTTAAGCTGGACATCAGGAAGAATTTTTTCTCTGAAAGGATTGTAAAACCTTGGAATGGGCTGCCCAGGGAAGTGGTTGAGTCACCATCCCTTGATGTGTTTAAAAGTCATATAGATGAGGTGCTTAGAGATATGTTTTAGGGGTGGTAAAGAGTAGAGTTAAAGGTTGGTCTTGATGATCTTCTAGGTCTCTTCCAACCTAAATGTTTCTGTGATTCGGTGAAAAGCATGTGGTATCTTGGGTACACTCTGCAGTAGGAACTTTGCAAGAATGGAAAATGTAAATTGAAGTAGAAATATAGAAAAAAGAAATTAATAAGAAAGGTAAGAGGTAATTCCTGCCATCCCAGCATGGCATGGAAAGTGAGTCCACCAGTCTCAGACTTCCACAGCATCCTTAATAGATACGTAAGTGAAGGGAAGATCCTCCTCTGGGCTTTTGGGATTTGTCTTTTTCTTGAATTCTAGCTAAATAGCCAGCTGGCACTGGGGGGAGCAGTAGAATCACACCTTTGCTACACAGCGGAGTACAAAGCAGCCCAGCGCTGTGCTGGTCCTGGAGTGGCCATGGTCGGCATTCTGGAGGGCACTGGTGAAGCTGCACTAGCCATGCTGTTAAGAAATTCACTCAGGAGAGGGGGAGATGGAACATCCTTGTAAAAGTAGTTTTAATTGCAGCAGTTGCAAATGTTTTCTATCCAGCTTTTCCACCAAGTGGCAGTGTTCTCCTCGGTCTTCCTCACTGCTTTGAGCTTGTGTAATCTATGACAAGTAGTGAGTAAGAGTTGTGGTTACTGTAAATCCAAAGCGTGGCAAAAAGCAAGGCACTTGATTATAAATTGCTGACACTTTCTGATAACATTGTTTTGTTTTGTCCCAGCTGAGTGCTGTGGTGGGTCTTGCTTTATCCATTTCATTGTAAGACATCACAGACTTGGAAATGTGTTTAAATAGTTATCACAGGCGCTTTTTATATGCCTAAAGCTGTTCCAGGATCTGAATCTAACTGTACGCAGAAGGCAAATCCTTCAAAATGCGTGAATGAGATAAAACCTGTGGAATTTACCAGTTAATTATAGTCATTCCAAGCCTTTAATATACATTCAGCTTTTTTGGGGGGGGGATTTTGCTTCTTTGTACATACGGTAAATGAAATATTTTGAGATTGTATCTTGAATAATTGACCAGCTCACACGAACCAGGTTGTGTGGAGTTCTCCTGTTGGTGGTGCATCCTGTGATTCGGCCTCATTCTGCGCTTGGATAGTACCAGATACAAAACCTCCAGAAGGTTCACTTTGTATCCGTTGTGGGTATAGACTGAGGAGACTGAAAGTGGGGAATGATGTGAAAACTGTCTGATAAAGCCATGATGGGGAGAGTGCAATTTGGAGTCTACCTCAAATAACCCCACTGGGGAGACGTTTTTCTACTCTTGCCTGTGGTGTTTAGATTTCTCTCAGGTTTTTATCTTGATTCCAGGGAGTATGCCCTTGTAGATCTTGATGAAGGTGCATCTGTCTGTACAGCCCTTGTTCCTCTCTAGAGGTGATGTTAATATTAAGGGCTAGATGGGGCTGTAGCTTTCCTGGGGTTTTTCTACCGAGTAGCAAGTCATGATAAGCTTTTCAAGCTCAAACATTGTAATGGCCAACAGGTGTTTTCTGTCTACCCTCAGAGAGATAAAAGGAGAATTTTCTATACACCCGTTTGGGAAAAAGGATTTACCAGGAGTAGAAGAATATTTAAGCTCTGTCAGTCACCTGAAATCTTTCTTCTGGAACAGACTTCTGGCCCATTAGGTTCACTGTTGCTTAGCGCCTGTGAACCAATCTGAACAGTGTCTGCTTGCAACACAGAGCAGAATCCTCCTGTCTAGATAGCGAAGTCAGAAATGTCTCATCCTGTAACTGCATTGTGAAGTGCTTCAGGCAGTATGAAAAACGGAGATAGAAGTGTAGGTAAAACAATTTACTCTTCCAGATTTCACTCTGAATGGATGTGCTCGGGCTCTGGAAGAGGACGTGTTTGTTAGTGACCAAAATCACTTTAGAGGGGTCCCTGCTTTTAGGTGAGCAGTCAGTCACCAATTATAAACAAACGTCTGTCTTGAAAGCATTTCAGAAACAAAGCCTTCTGCTTCGAAGGGAAAAGAAAAAGTCAACAGAAGCTGTTGGCAAAGGCGTGGTGTTAAAAAGGTGAAATCCCACGGCCTGGATGGGTTCCTCGTGTCCTTTCCTCAGATGGTGGAGCTGTGGGTACAGAAAAAGGATGTTGTGGAAATGGGTGTGAAATTTGGTGTTCTGCTGGCAGTGTTGGTTTGGAATGATGAGGGTTAATGGGCTGTGCAGCAAGTGCAAGTTGCTTGGGCTCTTGCCAGCATCTGGCTATGGTTACAGCCCTGATGCAGTAACAGCGTAGGAGCCTTGGGAGCTCACTAAATGGATCAGCCCCGCAGGACAAAGGAAAATGAATGTTAAACAAAGTACTGACCTTGTGCTCCAAGTCTCACCTGAAGGGTTCTGTGCTTCATATTGTCGTGCTGGGTGAATAACAGGTTGCAAGTGCTGATCAAGGACAGAGCCCAGCCCTGCAGCCTGGCTCGCTGGAGTTTTCACAGGGGAAATCATTAACTCTTGAGCTTTGATTGCACTATCGGGACTAGCTAGTGCAGGAGAGCTGATAAATATTACCACTCCCTTGGCAAGTGAATGCCTGACACGTGGTCACAGTTTTTTCAAAGCAGGTGGCTACTCTGATGTTTTCCTTCTCTGGTTTTGATTCAAAAGTCCCCTCTGCATCCTTGTGGCCTTGTACGGAGCGGCAGCCAAACTGGGATCTAGCAGAAGGGTGTCAAATTTTCAGACGAATACTGTGTTCTGAAGGGTGTCCAAGTACCACCTCTTGATAGTCATCAGCTCTCTATTATGTTTAGCTTTTATTGATCCAGCATGCCTGTGAAGTAATTCTACTGTGTTATGATGTGTAGGTGTGTGCTAATACTTAGATAAAGGATTTTGATTGTACTCTGTTTTTGTCTTGCCAGCCCATTAACCTGTTTGTTTAAATACCAAAATTATCTTGATTTAAAGTAAGAGCTCTAAGAACCAGAAAATGGGTGTGTGCCCAGTAATGTAATCCCTGTAATTAACTTGTATTTCGATAAAGCATAATGACTTCTTAAATTTAAGATTCATCAAGCCAGATTCTCAAAAGATGCCTGAACCTACTCAGTAGCTTTCACCTCTAGTATTACTGTTTTGCTCCAAAGAAGGGGGAAAAGTCTGTTTAGAAAAAGCTTGATACAAGCACTGCCATTCCATGTAGGTATTTCAGGGCAGGCTGTGTAAAAGGAGCTGGCGTTAGTAAGCTTTAGAAAATCATTTGAATCTCTACCTTTGGCATTGACAAATTACGAATGTTGCTTAGGAAATATCAGCCCTTGGTGCTTTCGGTTGTTGAGAGCTAGTCTTAAAAATTCTACTTAGAATATGTTGAAGTGATAGAACTGAAGAACACAGATTAAAAATGCTGTCCCACCCGAAACCAGTGTACTCTGTGGTGGCTGAAGTGGCTGTGGTGGTTGGATCGGGTAGGATGTAACTGGTTTGCACATGTGTTGTAGAAAGGCGCTCTTGATGCCTAGTCAGAAAGAACAGCAACAAAATCATCCCTTTTTTTTTTTCCCCTTTGCTCCCCGCTTGGTGCTTTGATGCTATCTGAGTTGGTGTTGGCCTCTTAGCCTCTGGTGTGCAGAACTGCCAAAAGAGCAGCTGCATTTCAAAAATGGCCTTGTGTTCAGCGTGGCTGTGCTTTGTACCTCTTTGTAAACATTCGAAGTGTGAGCTGTGCCGTTTCCAGGGCTGGCGTTAAGGTGAGACCTCCAGTGGCTTGTTTCCCACTCATTCCTTTGCACGTGAGCACAGCCTGAAGGTGCCAGTGATAAGCGCTGCAGTCGCAAATTCTTTTTTGGTATTCTAGCTTCCTTTTAATAGAATTGTGTAACATGCTGTATGCGCTTCCAACTCTGCATATTTTTTCCCTCCTTTTAGTTTTGGCACACTTCTCTCCAGGGCTCTGTCAAGGGAACCAGAGAGTTCGGCAGTTGAGCAGCCAGCATTACACACAGGGAGCCTTTAGCTGAGTCAACTCAGCTTCTGATGCTGTTCTCTACACGGTTACAGTGAGCGCTCGGACGATAAACCAGCTGATACCTGGCTCCTATGTTTTTTAACCAGGTAGTTGACCTTAGCTGTTGCCAAATACCAGCAGCAGTTGAATGGTTTTGCGTGCAGGAAACGAAAGCATTTGGCATCTGATTATTTTGCCCCTTGCCCCATGTACTTCTGTTGTCTCCAGCTCTGCCTGCCTGAGAGGAAGGTAGATCACAGTGTTGCTGGTGTCTGAAGCTGGCTTACCTGCTTTAGAGCTGCTGGCTTCAGTCCAGCTCTTGAGCTGTTTGGAAGATGAGACATGTTCACGGACATGCTTGTTCCTTCCTCCCCGCCAGGCATACATGCTGCGGCAGAGCCTTCACTCCCTGCAGTACTAAATACCACAGATTATTGACACAGGTGTGGCTTGCCTTTCACCAAAGGAAGAGCCAGGCTCTTTCTGTTTGTCTTTAAACTTGAAGAAAAGTCCTTTCTGGAGCTGCTTCCCCTTGCATATTTCACCTGATAAAGGTCTAAGTTCTTCAAGTCCAGTTCTGTTGTTGCAATTATTTCTGTCTGCTGTACTGAAATAGGCTGTTCTGAATTTGCATGTTGGTGCCTGTCAGAGTGAGAGTCTGAACAGTCAGCGCAGATGGTGCATTGCCTTAAATACCAAGAAATAGCTGAAAATAACTTCCCTGTTCTGGGTACAGAAGGACCAAAATCTGCAGAAATTCCATGAGATCCATTCATGGAGGAGCACATAGCCCAGTGAGGACACTTGCTTTTACGCCTTGCCTGTGCTGCAAACCACGAAGAAGAATTTTTAGTACTGTGTACTGGGGAAGAAGGCTTGTGCAAAAAGTTAATTTTGTCAGCTCTCCTGAGCCTTCCCTTTGCTGCTGGGAGGCTTAAGATTTCTCACAGCCCAGCTTCACCTTCTACTTAATTCCGCACTGCAACAATCTGTAGGAAATTGAAACCACTCAAGTAGTTTGACACCTCAAGCCCTGCCATGTGGTGCTGATATTTCACCTCTAAACTCTTGTTTTGCTGTAGGAAGCAAAAGGGGCTTGAAAGCAAAACTTGAGCTCCTCAGAGCAAGGCGCGTCTCTACAAACCATGGTGGCTTCAGGTGGAGGCTGCTGGGAGCTGTGCTGCTGCTGGTGTGTGACTGGGTAATCTTCCGTGCAGGCTGTTCTGCACACTTAGAGCAACGCGTCCTGGTTGGTGTCTGTGCTGTGGAGAGGCTTGTAAAGCACCCGCACGGAGCGATCTGTGAATGTTAAACTTGGAGGACCCTGAGTAGCAAAGGTAGCCAGTGGAAGCAGGTAGCTGTGAGACCAGGGTGCTGTTGCAAGGCAGATGTTATTAACTGTACCTCCACTAGGAAAAGCAAGAGTTCTGGCACACAGTTCCTTGACTGGAAATGACTTCTGACAAATAATCTTTGTTAAATATTGAGATAGCGTCAGTCGGGTGAACAGACTCAAGTTTCAAAGAAGCTATTTAAAGGCTTTTATGCTATGAATGCTTCCCTTCTTGAGCATTTTCTCACTGAAATGTTTTGCCAGGTCTTGGTTGGAGTTTTTCAGTGTTTATTCAGCGAAATTGAAATGAAAAGAAGGTGGGTTTTTAGACTTAATTTAGCTTAAAATAAAAGGCAACGTCAGCTACGCACATTCTGATAAGATGCTTAAGGAATGTCTCAGGAGTTGACTCTTTCCTGACTTGTTCTTCCTTCCCTTTTTTCTGTGACAGTGGTGTCTCAAAATAGGTAGTTTTGTACAGCCTGTACATAAGCGTCAGTGAAGGTTGGATGTATCTTTTTTTTCCTATAGGTGGCTTATTTCTGGGCTACTGGGCTTATCTTACTATCTAGATCTTGGTCCCCACAGTTTTTTTTCTTAGTTAAATTTCTTATCCTGTGCTGGGCACTTTGCCTGGAGCTATGTATCAGAGCTGGCAAACAGGATATGGCTGTAGGAAATGGGCTTGTTTCAACCTTTCTCTTGGGATTCTCCTCTCTCACAATGCAAGAAGAAAGGAGGGGAGGAGGAATAAAAGCACACTTGACGTGCACTTTGCTGCCCTCAGCCTGGTAGCACACCAACTTCAGGTAGATCTGGTGAGCAAGAAATGAAATAGTTCTTACCATGCACTCCTAAGACTAAATGAAAAGTTTCTGGTGTTCCCTTTGCATTAGCACTTCTGATATTTGTAGACAAGCAAGAATATAATTGCTAGTATGTTCCTTTAAAAAAGAAGAGAAAGATAAAAAAAGACACGTGATCCAGCATTTGAAGAGGTCTTTTTCTTGCTGCCTGTGTATAAGTACTTCACCTGCTTGTTCTGACAAAGGCGTCTTCACTCTCAGCTCAGATAACTCTTCTAACAATTTATGCTCAGTTATAGAGTTTTTCCATCATACTCAGCCAAATGAGGCTGTGAAGACGTTAGGACTACAGGAGGTAGTCTGAACTGTAGAAAGGAGGAAAAATTACAAAAACTTATTTCTGGTGCTTGCTCAGATGGGAGAAATCCACTGTACCATCAGTTGTAGCAACAGGGCTACTGGAAGAGATGCACTGAAAAATTCTCTTCATTAATGTCTTCAAACTAATCCAGTAGCCGGACAACTGTGTGACTGGTCTATACATTTTGTGGCTGTCAGTTTAAATTGGTGTTAAATTTTGTTACGTGCAAGCAATCAGGTGAAATAACTGGAGAGAAGAAATTCTCTGAAAGGAAGAGAAAACGTTGTTGAAGGATGTGGTGGAAGCTTCCTAGCTACTCTTGAAAATCCTAACTGGAAGACAGTGGAGCAGTGAAGCTGCAGGGCTAAGTTGGCCCCGAGTCTGGGGACACAGCTGAGCGGTGGCGAGTCTGGCATCAACTTCTCCACTTCTCCAGTTTGCATCATATTTTAAGCAGTCAGTTTCTGGTTTTGTAGCTCTTCTGCCTCCCTGTTCAACCATTTCTGCTTGCAGTCTGAAATGCACCTGCACTAACACATGCAACTGCTTCTGCAAGGAATTGCTGGTTGAATTTGTTCCTTTTGGTGACAGTTAATGCCAACAGTTGTGTTCGATGGGAGCTTTGTACTGGGTTTATGGATCTTGTTTTGGGAAGGATTTAGCAAGCATTGTTGTAAGGCAGTCCTTTCTTTCCATGAAATAAAGCTGTTCTGGGCAAGCTGTTCCAAACTTGAATTCATCAGTCTTGGATTCATATTGTTTTTGCTTCCTTCCTTTAATCTCTGTTTCACGCTGTGAGGATTGTGTTTAGTTGTTTTTATTTTCCGTGGAACCTGAGCAGAGACTGGTTTTTATGTAACTGAATAGAAAGACTCTGTGACTGAAAAGATGGCCTATATTTCACCTCAGCAAGGTGAAATCTTAAGCCAAAATGCAGCACTTTCCTTGAGTGTGTACACACATGCACACTCCTTTCAGCTTGCTGCTCTCCTTGATCAATGAAAACAGAACCCTCAAGCTGGGTTTACATCAGCCAGGCTCTCACAGGCAGTCTTGTCTTGAAGAAAGCATTTGTTTGGGGGAAGTAGGAAAAATGGAAAACCTTTTCCTGAATGCGCACAGGAATAGTGATAGAACAAGTGTTTTCTGCTATTGGTGCACTGAATTGCTCTTAAAAACACAGTAATGATGACTTATGTTAGTGGTCCAGTTAGATGTTAAAAAGGGGGTTTTTTATTGCTGCTGTTGGGTGTCGTTTTTTCAGTAGTTTTTCTTTTCCTGTAGCAATTTGCACTCTTTAGAGGATGCTTTTTGTTAGTCTCCAGATGAGGGAAAAGGAGTTTGTCTCTTGCTTGTCTTGCTGTCTCTCAGTTCTCTTCCAGCTTGGCTCCGAACCAGCTCGGCGTCCCTTGACTCCTTTCAGTGGGTCTGCTGGAGCAAAGCTGTCTGGCTTTAGGCCCTTCAGCAGTTGATCCTGTGAGATCTGGGCAGCAAAGTAGAGAGCAGCCAGAACACCAGCTTGCAGAGTGCATCAGAGGAACAAAGTGCAGTACTGCTTTTTTAACTCTGTCTAGTCAATCTTAGAGGCCAGCGTGTAATACTAGATGGGATAAAATGACAGGAGAAAAGCAATGAACAATGGAACACTCTTTTTTTTTCCCCCTAATTTTTGTATTTTCATGATGGTAGAGAGAATTTGCAGCTTAACTAAAATGTGTCCAGGCTGACTTTGTGCAGGTAGTGAGAGACTGACTGCAAAAGTAAATACGGGGGTGCTCCTGTACAGACTTTGAAAAGTTGGGCTTATGAAAACCCGTCAGTATTGAGAGATGCTGCGTTAACCTTGTTATTTTTTGAGAGTGATCAGGATCCAAATGGAAATGAAGCCATTAAGTGATGCCTGTAGCTCTGGGATACTTGAAGGCTCTAACAGCTTTCAGAGATTCACTCCGATAGAGAGATTTGACATTAAATCCCCTCTGCTTGGAACCACCAACCAGCTCTTCGTGTGAGATGCTGATAAGTAGCCCTGTGGTAGTAATGATGTAGTAATCTGCAGAAAGATCACCTGTCCCTGAGTGGATTTGAGTAACTTCCCTACTTAAAATTCAGTTACCTTCCAAGTTTGCCATTGTTTAAATGCCGTGGGATTCCTTTAGAAATCTCTCATCCACATGTAAATATTTCTCCCCTTTCAAAACCAAAAGATAGCAGCTGTGTGGGTTTTACTGTACCTTGTTTCTCCATTTGGTGGTTCTCCATTTCATTCAACTTTATATTAGATCTGTAGGGGTTTTTTTTCAATAGTATCTTTTCAAAGCAGTTCATTGTATTCAATGTGTGTCCCAGACTTAAATTAGCCTAAGGGAGCCTAGGGCAGTTCTTGTTGGACGATAACTCCACGAAGGTTTTTTAGATTGTCTGTAGGTCTCAATCGTCAGTAAATACTCAAAAGGTTTGAACAAGACTTCTTAAATCTCTCATCTGCCAAACTGTATGGTTTTGGTCAAGCTGTCGATACTTGCCTTGCCATAGCATTAGATGGTAAACTGAGCAAATACGAACAAGCAATGTAGGAGGGGTTGGTCATCGCTTTGTTTTCTGAAGGCACTTATGAGGCTTGAAAGGAGTCCGACTTAATGAAAAGCTGTGTTGATGTCTTCAGCTTGTTAATGATGGAGCAGTGGGTGTAGGCACGCGGTAATTCCTCAGTAAGCAAAATTCATGTCCTCTGGGCAGTGAGGTGTGGCTGTGATGTGTTAGTGAACTTCTTTGCTTTTGCTTGGTGTAGCTTTGGGGTTTCTGATGTCTTGGCTGTGGCCTGAGGATGTGGAGACTTGACTTGCTAGAGCAGCTGTGGTGAAATGGGTGTGGGTGATCAGGCTGGTGAATGCACAGTGGTGGCCGAATAGGACTGGCTTTATTTAGCCTGTTGGAAATGGGGCAGACCTGTGCTGTAGCTCTGGGATTAAAGGGTGCAAATTAAAGAACGAACTTACTTCTGGTGAGAGCAATCTTACTGATGAGTCTGGAAATTCGTAAAATGTACTATTTAACACACCTGACATTTTAGAGATAGCTGTCTGATGTAAACAGGAGAGGTTTGGGCCATCAAATTATCTCTCAGAATATTAGTTCATGCTTCCTGAGAATTGTGTGGTTACGCTTGGTGCTGGCTCCAGAGAGGCACAGGAATCTTGAGAATGGGCTTCTGAAAACTCCAGAAATACAGCAGATAGCCTTGCAACCCTGCTAACTGGCCAAATAAGAGGGCAACCTTCTTGAGAGCATCTGGCACATGTCTAAACCACCTGAATTCAGCCGTGCCTCTGGGTTGTTTAAGCTGCCTGCTTGGCAATATTGGCCGCTTGGGGGATTTTTTTTTTTCTCTTCCCTTTGTGTTCTTGGGTGGTGAGAGGACAAGCAGGCAGAAGATGGGATGAATATTAGAATAATAAACACAGCGCTGGGTAAGAGGAAGGATCAAGAGGTGCTCAGGGATGTATCCTGTCTCTTCCTCTTCCATCTTAGTCCGCTTAAACCTTTCACAAGATAAGAGTGCAGGATGTAATTCAGTCAAGGTTGGAATAAAACCAGTTCCCTCCTTTCATCTCAATAAACATTTGCTTGTTGTGTCAAATCAAGGTGAGAAACTTTTAATCACCTATCTAGCAAGTTCTCCTCCTGAAGAGAATAAAGCAACCTTCTGACTCGGTGTCTTTACTGCCTAATGTGTCACTATGTGCTGCCTGGACATACTTTCCCTTCTATCTGGAGTTATATGAACTTCTCCTGCCTGCTAATCTGAGTTTGTCCTCACAACCTGTTAGTTACAGCAAAATTGCCTCCTTCTGGTGCAAACTGAGGTTCACCACGTTAAGGCCACGTCAATGTGGTTGAGGCTCACCACATTTGCCATGCAGGTTTGCAGAGGACACAGCCTGGATTCCCTGGATTCCTGTCCAGTGCTCTCACCAAGGGAAGCTCCTTCTCTTGCCCAGGGTTTTCTGCTTTGAAATGCCATACTTCTGGTTTCATTTGGTTTCTGCTTGGGCTGATCATTCTGAATAACCCGGGAGTAGAGGTATTAATGTGCTACACCAAGTGCATTAGCTTCCAGGGGTTGAAGCTGTTAATATCACAGCCCGCCTCACAAAGGGACCCTGGGGCCTCGCCAGCTGGCCAGTGAGAAGATGCGTGTTCCTTCGTGTACTTCTTTTTTACTCTAAAATAGCTTTAGCCTTGTATTTTTGTTATCCAAGTGCACTTGGGGAGAAACAGTGCTGCTTTTTCTTTTCTTTTTTTTTCCTCCAATGAATGGCTATAAAAAGTGCCCTGTAGCAGTTGGTGCCACACAAAGAATTTGTTTTTCTGCTTCCAGAGGGCTTCAGCTTCTCTGGGATTTGGTGGGTTTTCACGGTGAATTTGGCACAGCCAGCTCCTAGGTCTGGCTTAGTGACCTAGCTGCTTTCTCCTCACCTTACACATCTCTCACCTGCTTGAAAATGGAGAAGAGGGAGGGGGGTTCAGAGAGTGGTTACCAAGCAGCAAGGAGGCAGCATTATGTCCGTGTCAGGTTGAATGAATAGCTGCAGTGTTTGGAGGCACTGAGGAATTTTTGGACGCACAGTCCAATGAGTCACAAAAGGTCTTTGGGAGGGAGGCAGGGGGGAGAGGGCAGTGTTGGAATACCGCTGATACTGTTTCAGAAACTTTGTGCTGAACTTGATACCAATTGCGACTCTCCTGGGGTCTCTCAGAAGCTCCGAGATATCTGAACGTTGGTCTCAGTGTGGTGAAAGCATATTTAAGAGTGTCTTATCCTGCAAGACACCTTGGGCTCAGCAGACTCTGGTGCAAACATCTGCTGTGCTCCTGCAGCTGAAGCGGCCTTAATTTATGTAACTAAGGAGGGATTAGCTGTGTTGGAGAGATCTCCAAACAGAGCATTACAAGCCAGTGGAGGTTTGCCCTTGAGTTTCTGGTAGAGCAGATGTCTGTATCACTCCTGGCAAGTAGCAGCCAAGAAGGAATTGATAGTAGGAGTGTTCTTCCATCTGGGAATACAGGATCTTCAGCACCACCACACTCCCTGGCATGGTGGCTTCTAGAGGCTTTATCAGCCAAAGCCTTGAATGGCACAATTACAGAAGTGAATTCTAGCACTGTGCACAACTGGCAAACCTCTGCAGCCCGGGACCCTGCCGAGCCCTGGGTGTCTGTGCGGAGACCACTCAGATACTGCTCTGGAGCCATCGTGCTCTGCCCCTGGCTCTGGGAGCTTTCAGCTGGTTTGATGTTGCTCTGGGGACGTGTCCTGCTGACCCTGCTTTGGGAACTGCAAGTGGCACAGCCCTGCAGTTGGCATTCCCAGGGCTTAAATAGTTTTCAGTGAGCTGCATCCAGCGCATGTTTAGCTGTGCTTCAAAACTTTGACTCTTGGCTGGTGCCAGGGACCAGTCACCAAAAATGAAGACTCTGTTTGATCTGTTTTGAGGAAAGGCTTCATGAACAGCAGCAGTTTTGAGGAATTCAGAAGGAACTGAGTGTCCAGGACTCCTAGAAACAAAGCCTGAATTCTTTTATTAAACTTAGTTTTAAAAGGAAACAGAGCATTAGGCTTTGACTTTCCATGATACAAACATTGCCCCATTATCTAATGACTTGTATTTAATTCTTAATTTTTATTGATTTGTCTCAGAAGTAATGTATAAATTTCTAAACAAAAGGATGGTATAGCTTTTTAGATTGGAAGCATACCTTGACTAAAATCTCTTTCTTCCCTTTTCCTCCCAGGAATTGTCAGAAGTGGAGAAAAGAGATCCTCAGGAGCTAGTTGGTAAGTTTGCTCAGAACTATTTATTTACTTTCTTGTTCTTCTTTTTTTTTTTCATACTAGACCTTCTAGGCTCCCCCCTTGTAAAAAGCATCTTCACTCTGGCCTGACAATGCTGTAGTTTGAATTATTGCCTGCAATGATTTATGTCAGTGGAATATTTTCAGAAGAGTCTTCTTCCGGGAGAAAGGTACCATGCCTAAAAATATGCAAATATTTATATATACATCTTAGACATCTAATACGTGTAAAGGGAGAGTGTTGGTGTTTTTCTGCATGAGCTTAAAAACAATAAAGCAGTAGCTTTGTCCAGACACTTCTGAGAGCTAATATAACCAGGAATGATGACAGATACTTTGTTCTGTGGCTTCGAAATCTTATCTGAAATATCCCCCCTTAAATGTGATCTGTGTAGCAATTTCTGGCTGCTGGATTGACCTATTTTTTCTAATGGTTATTGAAACTTCCTTGATTTTGTTTTTTTGGTGCTAGCTCACTTATTCGTTGTGCAATTATTAGATCTGCAAAGTCCAGGATCATCTTTAATATCCTTTCCCAATAGCAGTGCACACAGAGCAGTGTGTAGGTCGCTTTGTGCAGAGCCAGGTCACGAGAGGCCAGCATACTTGCCATGCTGGATATTCTAAGTCTCTTGCATTAGATCCTATCTTATCTAGTTGAAAATGAACTGTTGCAGGAACCTTATGGTTGATGTAACGTCAGAACCACTCCCTTCCTGGAAGCTTGAACTTCTAGAGTTCAGAGGTTTTTTGAATGGATAAAAGATGAAGCATTTTCTGACACAAAGCAAGAAACTTCTCCAATCTGGACACTTCAAGTTTTGTCTGGTATTGGTATGTGCAAGTCAAAGTCTTCCTTAGAAAGACAGTTTTCCACAGCTGCTTTTTGCATTAAAAGCTTGTGAGCCTGCCCTTCTCGGATGATAACCATAATGTTATTCAGTGTCACCTTTATTGAAGTCTGTGGGTATATAGTTGCTTAAGTACAGCATAAATGTAGACTCCTGCCAAACCTCCCCCTTTTGTGTGCCTTGAGCTGTTCTGGGAGGTGGAGCCAACTGAGATCCACCTTCACTGCTCTTTTTTCCCCCTGTGAGGCTTCCAGCTGGATCCATTCCTTGATCTGCTTAGTGCATGCTAGGTGAGCACTAGAGCTGCCACGAAGCAGACAGTGAGGATGAGCAGCTGGGAAGGGCATGGCTATCCTGACTTAGGCTGAAATACTGATCACATAATCAAAGCCTGAAAAAAACGGAGGGGAGTTTTCAGCAGTAACTGCCCTGGGGTTGAGGAGAAAGTATATGTAAAACTTATTTTGAGAGGAGTCTGCATCATTTTGGATCTTTTATACCACTCTGAAGAGCTCATGGTGCTGGCAGGACGTTGTTGCATTTGCTGTTTCCTGCGACCTTGCAAAATAACTTTTAGGATGCTTGTTATTTTTGCCCTGAAGCTCTTTGAGGCATGGTTGTTTACCTTCTGGACTGTAAGAAATGTTCTCTCCGGCCTTTAGGATATCTGAGCACAAAGTCAGTGTTCATAAGAGCAGAAAATATGGCTGAGTTGCAGGTCTCTCTCTACATTTCTCAGCCCACAGAGCAGAAAGGGAACTAGTGTCCATCCATGGATGGGTGACTCACTGGCATGTTGTTGCCTCCAGTTTTTCCCTCTGATTTGGTTGTTCTGGTGCCAGGAAATCAGAAACCCACACACCCTGGTTTATGCCAAGCGGACTTGATTAGAGTGCCAAAGAATGCAGTTCTGGAGACCAGGCACCACCGGTTTTCAGGTCTCCAGGGGAAAGCCATTACCTTCTGATCACCTTTTCCAGGCCTTCGCTTGGTTTTTTTGCATAGTGTGACCTTTATAGACAAACTGGCACCTGATATTGCCTGTAATCCCTTGTGGCTGCTCAAAACGCAGTGTGCAACTGAACCCTGAAAGGGCCAGGAGTTCTTAATCCCACCTGGGGATTCACCGACAGCCAAATGCTTTACCAGACCTTGGATGATCCATGCCCCAGTCTGTCCACTTACAACCAACTCTCTATTCCAACGCTCTCTCTATTCTTTTGGTTTTCTCTGCACTAGGAAAATATGCCAACCCATCTGCAGGAAACAAAGCTTCTGTGTGCCTCTGACCCTGTCTCCAGCACAGCCTTTGGACTGCGGGCAGTCATTTCCTTCTGGAAGGAGCTGTGTGTGCTGTGGCACTTTCTCTCCTGCTATGCACTATGTCTTTGTCCTGTTGGATGTCCTGGTCGAATCACCCATCTCTCTGAAAATGAAGCAGATTAAATGTAGCGTTTCCATTTAATTATCTGCCTCACTGAGATCTGGCAAGTGAATATGTTCTATTGACTACTGAGATGCTGAATCTTTGCTAGGTTCACCCTGATAGTTGGCCGTGCTTTGGCCTCCTACGCAGAGCCTGGGAGCAGCTGAACATCTCTGCCTTGCTACAATGCCTATGCTGACTGCACAAAAAGCTACAAGCACCCCTTACTTGTGCTGATGAAGTTTAACTTTTAGGTCAGCCTATGGAAGGAAAATGCAAGAACTAAGCACCAGCAGCCGTGGCCTTCAGCAGCAGGATGCTTGAGCTGCAGACCTGGCAGTGCTGTGGCCCCTGCTTTCTTGAACCATCATCTGAGTGACAGGATCTGCTTGGTGGCCTTAGTTCTTTACCCAGACTTGAATCCAGGGGGAAGGTGTTTGTTCACTGTGAGCCAGAGTCTGGGTGTGCCCGTAGTGATTAATTGTGCCAACAGCCAACTTCCTGAGGTCCCCACTGGAGGTCCTCTAGGCTGCGAGCCAGCAAATCACAGGCCCAGTTAGAGGCTTCAGCCAGTGTCACTACCTGTGACTCATGAAAAGTAAAACTTTGATCTTGGCAGAAATAACAGGATGCACACAGCAGTTGGATGTATCCTGCGAGGACACACCTTGTTGTTGGCTGTCCGTCTGCACTTACCCCTCTATAGGCAGTGGAAAGCTGTGCTTGGGACTTGGAAACCACAAAATCTTGTATATGGGAGCCTGTGACCGTATGTGCAAGTTCCAGGATTACCTTGGATGATAATCCCAGCTGCCCTTTTCTCTAGGGAAAGACCTGGTGGGAAGATGCTGTGGAATCAGTTGTTCTGCTCTCTGTCTGCAGAGGAAGTTTGAGGACTGCTCGAGGGCATGGATAATTTGCACTTCCTTACTGTAAAATAAGCCTGAAGGAGTTAAACTCATCCTTCCCTTTTTAATGATGTGGCGTCTTAGTCTGACTTCAATGTGCTGAAATAACTGAGTAATGATGGATGATTCTGTGCTCGGTTTGAGGTGGAACGGGGTGCACGTAGCCTCGCTGCTGACTCAGCCTTAAGGTGCGCACAGCCATGGTGGGATGCCTTAGTTCCAGTTCCTTGTAAGGCACTAAGAGATGCCTTCCACCATCAGTGTAATGTTGAGAAATGATCATTTTCACATGGCTCAAATGAAAGAGCAGCAAAACCTGAAAAGTCACCAGTCAAAACTATGTTGTCTCATTGGGAGCTCTTGTTCCTCCTTCAGTGTTAATTCTATTTCAGAGGAGCTTTGCACTGAGTGCTGAACATACTTGTATAACTTTGTGACTTCTTTGGGCAAGAACTGTGTCTAGCATCGTAGTTCCTGAGTTTATGTGACCCCACAATTCTCCTTCCCATAAATGTTTTGTTTCTCTGTGGCTTTTCTGGTCATCTGCAAAGATAAGGAGCCTATGGGGTGCCTAACCTGGAGCAAGGCTTCATTTATTTTGTTGTTTATTCTTCTTTTTTAAGGTCCTTTATTTGTCTTAAGTCTGGATTTGGTGGCTGCTTTCCTTTCTTAGATTCACAGCATCAGCAGAAACATTCTTAAGCCATTAATCAGCTTTCACCTTTTCCAGAAAGCCTCGTGTGCCATCTATTATGTACACTTCTGTTTGCTACTGTCTCTCTGGGTTCCTGAAACTTTAATTAAACTAAAGGCTTCCCCATCCCACTAGCAGCTGGAACCTATAACAAATGTCTGCCTTGTTGTCAGGGAGCTCCACTTCACCTCCCTTTCTGGAGGGGCTCTGGCAAGCTTTCCCTCTTCCGTAGAGGCACCCTCTTAGTAAATGCCAAAGGACACTTTTTGTTCCTCGGCAGCAGCTGCTGAAGAATTTAACCCTCAGCAACATCTCGATCGAACAGAAGGAGTGGTCGCCTGCCAGCTTTGCATCTCCAAAGGGTATTGGCCTCAGTGCTTTACATTTTTATAAAAGACGTGGAAACTGTAGTAGCGCTGAACACGTGTCGTGTCGATTATCTGTAACCTCAGCTCTCCATGTTCTGTGCTGGAAGGCAGGAGAGCACGCTGTCTTCAAACGTCTGTCGTTTGGGCTCTTCTGGGCTTTAGTCAGAGGAGCTGAACTTGAATGTGCTGGAGCAGCAGTTCCAGCAGCCTTCACTGAGGAGCTACAAATGTGAATGGCTTGGTTGGTGTGACTTCTGTGTTGCTGTTAGGTCTCTTATTTACTACAGACTACGATTCTGGGATGTGTTCCCTGTACAAATTATGGTTGAAAATGATCCCAGCTGCTTAAATGTGACATGAATCTCTGCACCGGGACTTGGCTAGAAAACTGCCTCGGTTTCCCATAAGACTGGAAGGTAGGAAGCAATAGGGGGAAACGTGGCAGTTTCTTTCACTGATAACTCTGTAAACTCATCTTTATAGGGCAATCAGGTATATTCCAACACAAACAGCTATAAAAGTCTGGCAATCTGTACAGCTCTGTTCTCTGTCCTGCGGAACAAGTTCTTCTTTCTAGCAATAGTCTGATGCTAAGCAAAGATCAAAGTGCCTGCTAAGGAAACATTAAGAAATTACATTTCATCTTTAAGTTGTGGTTAACTCCTGACAGCCTTGGGGAGGGTTGTTCCCTTCTTGAGCCGTTATGGTTCGTGTAGGTAGGTCTTGAAAATAAGTAGGGCCTAAAGTGGTAACCTCCCCCAGAATGGTAGTGAGCCAGGCTGCCTCAGATAGATCCTGTGATCCTCCACATACACAGTCTGATTCTCTCTCTGAGGTTATCCAGCTTTTTATATTTCCATTGTGGGATGAGGAAACTCCTGAAAAGAAAGCCTTTAAGTGCAGGTGTGACACAGAGCCTGGGTATCAGGTGGTTATCAATAAAGTGAGCATCACATCTCTCTTCTGATGATCTGACCTTTACGTTAGCTTCTTCTTGCTCAGCACTTTGAAAACACAACCACCAGTTGACAGCATTCCCATGTTGCCTTTACCCGTCAGTTCTCAGTGATAGAGTTGCACTAGCAAGGGCATAGAACAAATTTAGTGACTTGCATGACTTAAAGTCAGTATTGCCAAAACTCATGCCCAGTTTGCTCTCCACAGCCTCTTTTTCAGAGAGAGTGCGGAACATGTCTCCAGATGAGATCAAAATCCCTCCTGAACCTCCTGGCAGATGTTCAAACCACTTGCAGGTTGGTATAACTTCACTTTATTGCTTTCTTGCAAGACTTGCAATTCAGGAAGCAGGGGGATATTTGGGAACTCTACGCAGTAATTTTGCAACAGTCAAAAATCCAGCCGTAGAGCTGAGTTTTTACCACACTGAGTTTATGAATGCACAGTGTTAATGCTTTAGACTTCACCACAATTCTCTTTTAGGAACCTCAAAGTAGCTTAAAGCTGCTTTCCAACCTCTGTGTGTCACTTATGCTTTCGAATGGCTCTTGATCCCACCAGTGCCGCAGAAGCAATGTTTACTGTGCAGGCTGCTGTCCTCTTACCTCAGCAAATTCAACTCCGTAGGAAAGAACGAATCATTGTTTTTCTATACGGGCTTGTGAATCCTCTGACTGGCATAGCTGAGGCAGCATTGACTGAATTCCTTTTCCACCTACATGTCTCTAGATGATAAACATTTAGAGGGAAGGGTAGTAACTTCGAGGCAGCAAAGGAAAACAAATGCATGTTTTCTCTGGTGCACTCCCAAATAATAGCAGTAACCAACTTTGCAGTAACCTTCTGCTCTGTTCTCCTCCTCCTGATGGAGGGCAAATGAAAGAGCAGGGGCTGCTGCTTCCTACCACCCATATGAGTTCTAACTGCAGTTATCTGCCCAGGAGAAATAGAAGTAAATTGCTTCTGGAGGGCTCTATAAAGTAAGCTACTAATGTGCAATGGTGATTCAGAATGATTCACCATCCAGATCACCCTTTCTTCTCCACACAGTGTACCTGGGCACACCCATTCCTCCTCTCCTGCTGCAGGAGGATTTTACTGCTCTGACATCAATGAGTTAGAGTGCGTTAGATCTGAGGAATGCACAGAGCTTGAGAGAGTAGACAGAATAAAGCTGATTTTCTTCCTCTTTGACAGCAGTCTGCTGTGTTAAATCAAAGGAGAACTTGTCCTCTGTTAGCAGGTCAAACCACATCTTAGAGCACTTTGAGCAAGGAGCTGGGATTGTTCCTTGGAGATGCAAAATGTTCTGGGCTTTTCACTGTTGACTTGCTCTTTCCTTTTCTCAAAGTCTTCCTTTAATAAACTATATCTTGAACTCTACCAAAGGGAGCGTTTCTTCCAGAGTTCACCAAGTTGTTCCCATCTGTGGACTTTGTGAACTACATAGTGCCGCCTTCACGAGGAGGGGACAAACAGGAGTGATAGTCAACCACTTCTACTCCCCAGCTTCTCCTTATAGCAGTTATTCCTTCAAACCTTGCAATGTGTGCACTGGATGTGGAGATTAGCAAGAAGAAATTACATGATTTTAAGAAGAACTGATGAAAATTTTGCTTATAATGTCTTTTTTAAGGTTGATGAAATAAGTTTCACGTTGGGTCTTAACAATCCTCTTTTAATCAGGCGTTGGCAAACCCTTAGACAATAGTCAGTTCTGTATCAGAGTTGACTGTTTGTACGGAGGGAAACATGAAGTGACATATCCAGAAACAACAAAGGAAAATTGACTCAACTCTCCCATCCTGAAAGACTGACGGCCTAGCTTCTGGTCTTTTTTTATATGCCTCTTGAACATAAGAAACGTGTGTGAGAAAGAAAAGATGGAGGAGATTATTGAGAATATTATCATAATAGTACCACTGAAGTTTATGTTGTATCTGCAAGTTTCTGCTTTTGCTCTCCTTCGGCATCGGCAGAATGACCATACCTTCAAGATCTTTCACTAGCTTGCTGAGGAAGCAAAAATCATGTTCATTTAAAAATCTTTTAGTTTTTTCGGAGAGATGATCCCGGTGGGTTTAGTTCTCCAGCAGAACTTGACTCTGCTCACCTGTTACTCAGGCATGAGCCTTGTCCTCTGTCCAGTGTAGCCCAGCAACTGTTTTTCAGGTGCACGCCTGAGTTTGAAGGTAGTTGTGATGTTCACTGTAAGTTGTGGAGAGCCTTTGTGGAGCTCACTAGTCCCTCTGAGCTGGCTTCTGCTTCTCTGCAGTCATAACTATAAAGGGAAACAACAGGCTGCAAAGGAGTGTGTGCCATTGTCTCAAACACAGATCTTCAATCACTGAAGCCTTCAGAAAGTGCAGATCAATTCCCTCACCCATCCAGACAGTTCATGGAGATGCTTTCAAACCTTAAAGGAGGGAGTGCCTGTACTCATCAGTTTGCCTGGCCTCAGGGGAGAGGCGGAATCCTTGTTCCGTGCAAGGAGGTCACTGGTTCAGTTGGCTTGTTTCTGCTATTGATAGTGAGCCGGTGTGCTCCTCCTTCTCATACTGGCTCACCCTGTAATCTTTCTCCCTTAGGATAAAATACAGAAGTTGTATGAGAGGAAAATAAAAGAAGGCATGGATATGAACTACATCATTCAGAGGAAAAAGGAGTTCCGCAACCCGAGGTGAGCCACCATCTTTTCCTGTGCAACCAAAGTGCCACAGAGCAAATTCACAGAATCTTCCTTTCTGTTGGAGCTGTAGCAGAAACAGGATCCTGAGCAAGAAGTACTACTGCTTACAAAACTGAAAGAACATAATGTGGTGGTAACTGAAAGAGTAAAACTCTTCTTTTTGTTCTGTGAGGCAACAACTAGAGTTGGTATGTCAATTAGATTTTAAAGGTACAGGCTTTGGGTTAAGTATTTTGTAAGATGTGTCTGTTCTGGAGATTAATTTTGGGGGAGTGGGAAATAATGTGGTTACTGACATGCCACATCCATCATAGAAAGCGTAGCTTCCCAAGTGCTGATTTTCCTCTTGCAGTGTGAAGAGCTGACAACCTCTTTCTACTAACAAATCTGAAATGCATCCGTTTACTTTGAGCTCACTGGCTCCGTTCTGAACTCTTGTCTTTCCTTTGCAGCATCTATGAAAAGCTGATCCAGTTTTGCTCAATTGATGAACTTGGTACAAATTATCCAAAGGTGAGGCGCGCTGCTTTTGACTGGCAAGGAAGCAGGTCAAAGATAATATAGGGGTATAAGATCTTGTCTCAGGCTTTCTTGAGCCTACTTGTTCCCTTTAAGGGAACTTTAGTCTGATCCTCTGCATTGAATGTGTGTTTTTATGTGGTGCTGAGCCTCAGTGCCCCCAACTTTGCTATAATGATTCTGAAGAAAAACTGCTGAAGTGTGTAGATATACATGAAACTTCTTGGGGGGGATAGAAGCCCAGCAGCAGAATAATGCATATCTTATCCCAGCATCCTTTTGGCTTCAAAGCCATTTCTTCTTTTACAACAGAATGTGGTCTTATAAAAGAAGGTCTCATGATTTTGGGGTCACTGGGATGCAAGAAGAAATCAGTGATGAATATCATCAGTGAACACAGACACATAAAACATTTTTCAACTGAGTTTTGTATATATTTGGAAACAGCCCTAACCTGACTTCATTGGTTTTTTTTCTTTAGGACATGTTTGATCCTCATGGCTGGTCAGAAGATTCATATTATGAGGCACTAGGTAATTCCGGGAAGTCTTTTTTGTGGTTTGTGTTTCTTTTTCTCTTGTCCTAGCAGCTTTGTGTTTTGTAGTTAATTAACTGCACTAGAGTCTTCACTTCCTTTTATAAATGAGAAGTCATCACATGCTGCTCTTTCAGTACTTCATTCTGGTTGGATGTGCCTGAATGTTATTGATGCTTCATCAGTCTGGAAAGCCTTTTCATTTGAATTGGTGCTGCAGTGTTTTCATCTCTTAAATCATTAATTTAGTGCTGTAATGCTTTGATTAAAAAGCAGTAGTTAGGTTCATGGCGGTTTAATTTTCTCTACACAACTGGACGTTCTTGATTGTTTATGATGGGAAGCGTGTGAGATAGAGTTGTGCATTTTTACTGTTCCTAGTGCTTCTTGTAACTTCTTTTCTTTCTCAGCTAAAGCCCAAAAGATTGAAATGGACAAACTGGAGAAGGCCAAGAAGGAGCGCACAAAGGTAGCTGTTCAAAACCAGATGAGGTGGATGCAGGGTTTTGCTTGTTTTCCTGATGAATTTCCACTTGTTGCTTTGTGGTTTCTTATGAACCATGCTCCGTGCTAATCCTGTTTGGTTTTCCCTGGTTCAGTCCTTTCTTCTTCTGTGTCTTTTTCCAGGCTGCACAGATCAAGTTGTTTGCCCTTCCTATAGGTCCCTTTCTCTAGCTTGTTTTTTCCACTGCGTTTCCTTCTGTTTTGTCGGTATTTTTAAAGCAGAGCTCTTAAAATGGTTTTCAGTAAGCTAGATACAGGCAACATAATGCATAAAGAACAGCTTTTTT
>WEIS01055261.1:0-12995 GCA_013389965.1 Todus mexicanus | reverse complement strand
GGAGTGCCAAAGAAATGATGGCTGTGTCTTACTGTGCCAACACTATGTGCAGCTCACTTGTATTTTGTAGCTAGACAAGTCGTATCAGATTTGCTTTAATGGATTTTCCCAGAAAGCATTTTCTCAAACTGATGCACAGCTGAACAACCAGAGCTCATGTAATTCCTCTCCTGGATGTTTCACAATGTCATTTTTTCAGCCTTCTAAATGTGAGATTCCAGCTAAAGTAACAGAGCGTGTAATGTTGGCAATAGAAGCAGGTAATGTGAAATTCATACCTCACACCTGCTTTTCTGTGGCGCTCAGGCTGTGCCAAAATGCTACTCTCTTGTTGGAAGCAAAGCAAATATCAGATGTCTTTCATTTCTCTGACATGTGCGCCACATACCACAATGTGCTGCAAGTCTTATTTGCATTTGAAGAAGAAAGAATCAGTCTTCTGTGCGCTTTTGTTGCAATCATTGCTGTTGTCAGGGTATTCCTTTCCTGGCAGGTACAGATAGCCTAATTGGTCCTGTCCATCCAAGTGTCTCTGGTTTTTTCTACATTGTCATCTTGTTTATAAGACTTGTGCTACCCTTATTTCTTTTCCTAGTGTCCTAAACATATGTGACAAAGATAAGCAAATGTAAGGTAAAACAAATGCCACTTCTTCTTTTCCTTTTTTCTTTTTTTCTTTTCTGTTTCCTTTTCCTCTTCCTCTTCCTTCTTCCTTTTCCTTTTCCTTTTCCTTTTCCTTTTCCTTTTCTTTTTCCTTTTCCTTTTCTTCTTCCTTTTCCTTTTCCTTTTCCTTTTATTTCTTGCTACTTTTACTGGACACTGGCTGTTTTTGCTTTGAGGAAACATTGATCAGCAGAACTCTGGAAAGTCTTCTATGGCTTAAATATGACAAGCTAGCTACAGCCAGCGCTGTGTGTTTAAAGGATGTAGGACTCCCCTGCTGCCTTCTGACTGCTTCCTGCAGCCAAAAGGAGCCTGGAAATTTTGTCAACTAATCTGCTGACTTTGGATTTCTTTGGTGAAAAATTAAGAACGATGGCAGGACAAAATTCTCACTGGCCATACTGACATGCCCCTCTGCCCTTTGTTTTTAAGAAAGGGTTCATCTCTCCTTCTGCTGAACTCATGCAGAGATTCAAGAGGATCCAAGTGAATAAAGAAGAGGTAGAGTGCTCCACTCCTGGACAGGATTCAGCTGTCTGTGCATGGGTGTTTACTGTTATTTTAGACAGCGGGTGCATCCAGCCCGGCCTCCAGCTGCCCACTTCATGGGAAGGTGCAGCTCTTCCCGTAAGTCCTATGTCATATCTGCAAGCTCATGCAGATGACTTGGATGTCCCAAAGTACCTTCAAAGGATGTCTTAAGAAGTGCATTTACATCACTGGATTCTTTAAGCATAGCAAATATTGTAATTTAATTTACTGGAGGCGGGGATAAATTTGGACTGATCTTAAAAAAATCATAGCTCTCTTCAGTAAGGTTTTTACAATGTAAGATTCTAGTATTAGGAAACCAAACAGAATTCAGTCTCATTAAAACTCTATCTGCCAAGATCTACAAAAGAGGAAATGAAAGAATTTGTGTGTGTGTGTGTGTATTTTTCAGTCTTTCTTTGGAGTATGCAGTGGTTCATGGGTAGAGATCAGCATACCAAATAACAAAGGGGGGTAGCATATGTATTAGTGTTATAATTGTTATGGAAAGTCAGTAAAGAACTGAGTTTGCTTGTGAAATATTCTCTTATATGTGAGAAGGAAAGGTCAGTGATGAATAATTTCAAGTGAAGAATGCAGCTAGCTTTGGAGGATTTTCTGGGAATATGGTTTTCTTCCTCCTGCCTCAGCCTAGCAAGCAGAAAGAAAAATAAATGAATGGCATCAGTCCATGAGTTAGATTTTCGTGAAGACAGTCATAGACAACTCAACCTAACTGTGTTGCTAGAACTTAGCTGCTAGATGATGCAGCATGTTCAGAATGGCTGAACATGCTCTCAACAGTGCCGCCAAATTACCTCAGCTTACAGCTTGCCAGATCTGCCTTCGCAGTTAGATATAAAATCTAATAGTACCTCCTTCCCTGCCTGGATGAATTTCATTACTTATGAGAAGTTAAGCTCTGTCCAGCTCCCAAGCACAACCAACAGGACCCAAACTTTGAACTGTTCTTTGGTTGTCGTGGTTTTTTCCCATTAGCCAGCCCGGTTGACCACTCTGGCCATTGCTACACAGAAACAACTCACTAAGGTAAGAGTTTGGTGCTACTCTGGAGCAGAGTGGGACTTACCTGCAAGACAGCTCCTCGCTAAAGACTCCTCTTGTGACTTGCTCAAAGCTTTTCTACAGGGCTGTACTGTACCAGGAATGGTTTTCATCTGCTGAGTAAAAGTTATAAATATTTCAGTTTGTGACAGTTCAGAATTTTTCAGAGGAGAACTTCCGCTTCATGATGCTTCATTATTATGTTGCATCAAAAAGCATAATTAGGATATATGATGAAATAACATAGATGTTAGGAAAAAAGAAATTGTGGTACAGATTCTATATCTCCTGAGCAGGGAGAGTAATGGGAGTTAACCACCCCATCATAAGAAGCACACTTCAGATGGACTCCTTTGGCCTCTCAGGTCTAGCCACACCACAGACCTAGTTTAGTTTAATTGCAATGGTAGTAATGGACAGGCTTCAGGAATATGGAGAGAATAGTCACACCTTTCCTCTGTGGGCTTCTCCCAGTCAGATTGGTATCCACCATGAGAAGCTGTCATCTTTGTTCAAAGGTGTTCTGATGTGCCTGGGAAGTACTGCCCTGCCCTGGGATTGCAACTCTTAACTGGAGTGGAGCAACACCTGTCCTGAAATATGTGTCCACATTTGCAGCTTCACAGTTCACAGACTTCTTCATTCAGCTCCTACCCAGCAGGGTTTTGTTGTCGTTATAACAAAGAGCTTTTGTGCTCTGTGGATTTAGCCAGACAATCAGATAATTTGATGAAGCACTGTAGGTGGAAACAGTGTATGTTTGCCACTGCACAGTGCACTGTAGTAACCACAAAAATAACAACAATTAAAACAATAACGCTTCCCTAGTAACTTTTCTTTTTTTCCTTCAATGTGCTGAAATTAATGTTCCTTAGATAATTAGACTCCCAGGCTACTTAAGTGTGGATCACTCCAGTGGCTACTTCAGCCGTTTGGAAGCAGTGCACAGCAGCTTCATGTGGAGAAGGAAATAATACCAGCTTTGCTTTTCCCCAGGAAACAAAGATGTTCTCCACTTGAAATGGGTGTAATTTATCATTTCCTGTACAGTAACAGGCTGCTCAGCTCCACATCGAGGTAAAGGTGAAACACCGAAACAAATCTGGAAGACCTTAGATTATATGAAACAGAAATTTGTGCTGCAAGGGAAACAAAGTACAGGAACAGATTTTATTGGTTCCTTGTCAGTATTCAAAATCAGAGTGAGAGCAGTGGTGTACTGGTACTGCCTGGAAGAACTGGAAGGAGATGTTTTTGTAGACAAAGGTAAAAATACATGAGTTTATTCTTTCCAATTTCTGTAAGAATAACAGATTGATCAGTATTTGGGTGGAAGAGATCTGCAGAAACCCAAGTGACTTCAGCTGAATGTAATTGGCTATGTTCTGTTCAGAAAGCATTCATATTTCCTTAAATTTATGTGACAAGGATCTTAGTGCTGAACTGTTGCAATGTGAGTAATAAAATTTTGTTGTAATTGATTAGATTTGTCCTAAGGTTTTCCCTGGCTGGGTGACTAGATATGAATGCAAATTTTCAATTACATAGATGCTTGTCCAAAGCAGCTTTGAAGTACACTCTCCAAACCTCTTTGCCGGACAGATAGATACATATTGGGCTTTTTTCAAAGTTTCACTCAAAAAAACCCATAGAAGTGGGCTTAAAAGTATAAATGGATTAAAAATGGGATTTGAAAAAATCATGAAGAATTGATTTATCAGCACCATTAACTATAGGAACTCCATGTCAGCTCAGATCCCTAAACCGCCTGGAACAGAGTGCACTAGAGGGATGCCTCAGTAGTTTTGGCTTTCTTATATTTCACAGAATCATGGAATACCAGGTTGGAAGGGACCTCAAGGATCATCTGGTCCAACCTTTCTGGGCAAGAGCACGTTCTGCACAAGATGGCCTAGCACACTGTCCAGCTAAAACTTACAGTGTCCAATGTTGGGGAATCACCACTTCCCTGGGGTGATTATTCTAATGGCTGATTGTTCTCATTGTGTTGTTTTGTTTTGTTTTTTTCTTGTGTACAACTGGAATCCCCCCAAAGGAATTTGTACCCATTACCCCTTGTCTTTTCCATGTGACTGCTTGTAAAAAGGGTGTCTCCATCTTCTTTGTAGCCACGCTTTATGTACTGGAACATGGTGATAAGGTCTCCCCTAAGCCTTCTTTTCTCAAGGCTGAACAAACCCAGTTGTCTCAGGCTTTCCTCATATGGCAGCTTTCCAGTCCTTTGATCACCTCTGTCGCCCTTACCTGGCCCCTCTCCAGCCTGTCCACATCATTTTTTGGGTAGCAGGGACCAAACTGAACACAGTGTTCCAGGTGTGGCCTGACAAGCAGTGAGTAGAGTGCGATCATGACTTCTTTATCTCTGCTGGTGATGCCCTTGTTGATACAGCTCAGCATCCTGTTGGCTCTGCCACAGCAACACTGTTCACTCATGTTGAGCTTCCTGTCCACCGGGACCCCCAAGTCCCTTTCCACAGAGCTGCTTCCCAGCTGAGTAGATCCCAGCCTGTGCTGCACTCCTGGATTATGTTTTCCCAGGTGCAAGTCCTTACACTTACCCTTGATGAACTTCATCAGGTTCTTGTTAGCCCACTCTTACAAGCTATGCAGGTCTTCCTGCAGGGTGGCTCTCCCTTCCAAAGTGTCCACTTCTCCACTAAGTTTGTTATCATTGGCAAACTTCATCAGAGCACACTTGATCCCATCATCCAGATCACTAATGAAGATGTTAAACAGCGTTGGGCCCAATAACAATCTCTTGTGACAGGTTGCCAGCTTAAAAAGGAGCTTTTTACCACCACCCTCTGGGTGTGGCCCATCACCCAGTTTCCCACCTACTGCATGCACCACTTGTTTAGACTGTAATGCATCAGTTTTTCTAGAAGGAGGCTATATATAGAATAAACATATGGAGTGAGATAAGTAATTTACGTAGGCATCTGTTGTATAGAGCGTTGTGGGGCATAGGGCACCCATTAATAAAAAGACTACCACAGAGAGTCGAGGGACTCTTCTGCTTTTCCTTAAATAGTCATACAGTGTCTGAATAGCCACTCTTAAGAAATTAAAAATATTCAGTTGCACAAGTATTTTCAACAGTAAGACAAAACCTCTGTTACTTTAAGGAATTTATTTCATATTCACAAAGGTCAGATTCCATTCGAGCCACTGGGACTTCTCCTGTAACTCAGGACCCAGACCCATATTCTGCTGTGCCAAGGCAGATCCTTCACCATGTGTCCTCCACAACAGCCTGAGTTAATTATGCTTTGATACAACAAAAGCCCACTCACAAGACAAAGCCATTGGGATCACACAATGGGCACTTCATAAGGGCTCCTTGTGTACTTTCCCAAAGTCGGGCATAACCCAGCTGTTACCATCTCCTGGAAGGAGCTCTTGGCAGGAGGCACCTTAACAAACGCCTGCCAAGTGCCAGCTCCTTGCCAGAGTGGACCATCTGAATTCTAGAGGCTGAATCCCCTTTCGGAGACCTGTGATTCTGTCGACCCGGGTGCAGTTCCTAGTTGATGCTTGCTGCCCACCTGTCTCCAGGAAGCTGTCTGAAGGTAGGGAAAGACATTTATGGACTGAATCCATACAGGCAAGATAGTAAATTTTCATAAGTAATTAGGAAAAGCTGTTTTGAATTTCAAGCACAGATACTGTCATTATTGCAAAAGCAAAGCCTTTTGGGGGCATTCAATTTCCTCTAAGCCATCTTTAATGATCATTATGTTTTTATTAAATTTCTAGCCCTAGGACTAGCTATTAGCATTGATTTAAAGAATAAATTATGGATTAAAAGTTTTTCCATCACGATTGCATCCCAGTCTTGCTTAAATACTGGAAATTGTCAAGCTACTGGTATGAAAAAAAGTTAATCCCAGACTAATATGAAGCATTTAAGCTTATCTGCATAAATATAAATTGACATCTTTAATGCCGCAGAGAAAATTCCATATTCCCAAGACCAGATCCTGTCACTTAAGATTGCATTGGTGTTGAAGTATGGACATCCTCTTAACATATGATTTATTTTTAATGCTTTCACTGAAATTATAAAACTATCACTTTTCTCTTCAATGGATTTAAGTTTTTTCCTTTCCAGCTACACACGAGCACTGCACAAAGACTCAAAACTGTTGATGTGTCTTCAAAAGAATAAATGATTGACCAGCCAGCATTCTAGGAATTTGCCTTGGAAACACCCAGATAGCCTGACATAAAATGTGAGAGATGAGGAAAAGACAGCTGTAAAAGGAAAATGTGATGTAGTCTGGAATGAAAAGTCCGTCACATATTAAAATACAGAATCATAGTTCACACTCCCATAAATTCAGTTGCTTTGGACTTGTTTGTGGCAAATAATTTAAGACACCAAGTTTTGAACATTTTTCGGGGTATAATGCCTGTTGTAAACTCTGTAACTGAAGTCTTGATTTAAATTGCTTGTCATTTATATAGATGTAGGTACTCTTTCCGTGACAAGTTACACACTGCTTTAATACCTACATCTGTTCCAGCTCATTAAACCCAGCTGTTCTTTACTTTTCCTCTCTTCCCTTTATGGCTCAATGGTAGTAAACCCATTCCTCGCAGGCCATAAGTGAAATGCAGAAAAGGCGTTAGCTACACCCAGTCAGAAAAAAGACTTGTATTGCCACTTCTCTTGGTTTTCCATGCTTAAGTGTAAATTGATCAGGGAAACATACTCATTGCATAAAAGCAAAGCCAGCTTTATTCTGGAATGCTAAACCATGCACAGAGCTGTGCTGGCACATTTACGGCATTGCTATGACACATACTGGTCAGAATGGCAGTGCAGAAGTTCTTCCAAGCAAATTGAGAAATCCTGCTATGAAGCTGGTTCATCTGTCCTTGTGCTTGAAATGCCAGTGTGGTCTGTGCACATAGACCAGCTTACAACCATTACTGACTGCACCACAGCCAACTCCCCATGGTGCTAAGCCTTAAAAGTCTGATTCTTAAGCTCTCACACGTACAACTGCAATCCTATTTTTCCCCCAAAGAACAGCTTCTTACCTAAGTGTAAGTAGGGAAAGGAGAATCAGACCCATTTCATCCATATTAGCAGTTAAGTTCCCACTACTTGAACGACAGCTCATAAAACCTGGTAATGTTACTAGGTCATTACAAGGCTGACCTTGGTCTCCTAGCTATATAAGGACAAAATGTGCAGCACGGGGCATGATCAGTTTGATGTTTATGTATCCCACTATAAGTTCCCATCAGCATCCTTAAAACTAGGACTGCTCTGTCACTGCTCCCCAAGTCCCATTGAGAGAGAGATGCCTTTTCCTTTGCTCAATGATTTCACTATATTTGCATGGGAGCCTCAGTAGGCACCTTGTTCCCCTCTCCCTGTGGCAGAAATAGCGTGTTGGACAACAGGCATTTGTGAGTGTGCATGATGTAAGCAGCTCTGCAGACGTCTTTGACTCTCTACAAGCCTTCCTCAGGCTTCCGACACCTTCTCGCACTGGTGCAGTAGGCCCAGAAGGGCTGCAAGGCAGAGGGCTGCTATGGGGTAAATAGACCTAAAACTCTGTGAAAGAGCTTTGTCTGAAACTTCCCTGTCCGCGGTGAGTTATCGGTAGTGTTAATTTGGGCTTTTGTTTGGCTTTTACCAACACTGCACTACACCATCTGTCCATAAACACAAACTTCGTTTCAGATTGCTGTTCTAGACCCTGGCTGCGAGCTGAAACATCAGTGATAATTTCCCTTACACAAGGTTGACAAGGGCTTCACCCAGCATGGGCCCTACAGCTATATCTGATGGCTATTGCAGCCTGACAAATGCATTTTTACTGAGGGTGACACTAGCAGCGATCTTAGAGAAAGCTCTGAAAGCAGAGGAAGCAGGATTGGACTGCAGCCCCGGAGCAGATCCTGAAAGCAAGCCTGCAAGCAAGCATCTGCAAGCCCATTTGGGTAAAACCTAAGAACAAACCAGAGAAGGAAGGAACCTATCAGCTCTGGAGTCAGAGCTGATGCCTAGCTGAGGCTGCCTGCAGAGATATTCCACGTAACCTCATGAGCAGTGACTGAAATTATTTTGGTAGCTACTATTTGCTATGGGGTATCTTTTGTCTCAGTCAAGGGAAGAAACAATGTGTTCCTCTGCCACCAGTACCATGTCCAATCCCAGCCGGAGAGCTAATACCTAAGCCTGCAGCTAGGGATATTTTCTACTAGGCTTTATCTGAATACTGTTTTTTAAGTATTTAAAACGGCAAACTTAAATAAAGTAGGCAAATATTTGTATTCTATCTATCTATGCATAGAATATACAGAATTTAGNGTCCCCTCCAATCCCAAACATTCTGTGATTCTGTGAAATACTGATAACATCTAACCCCATCACTGGGAAGGTGACACTGCATGGGGTGGCGTGGCAGGCATTTTGTTGCCATTTGAAAACTTTTCTTACTGTCTACTTAGTTATTCACAAGATACATTTATTCTTTTTAAGCATCTTTTACCTGCTTTAATAAAGACTTCAGTCCCACACTCCATTGGCAGATAAGCGCTCAAGAAAACACAAGAAACAGGCAGGCTGATCCAAACTTTTAATAGATTTCAGAATTACGTAATGCAGTTGCCAGTTGGCACGGATGTGACAAAGGAACGCAGCGTCACGTTTCCTCACCCTGTGCACCAGCGCTTGCCACACAAAGCTCCAGGCACACAAAGCCCTTGCAATGCCTACCTCTTCTGGACTGCTCCCAGTGATGACAGATGAGCTTTTTAGTTGCCTGTGCCAGGCCTGCAAACTGATGGTGTCGTAAGCCCATGCCGGCAAAAGCTCTTTACATTACCCTTTTTAGTGTCACGCCATTTACCTCCCACCCCACAACTTTGAAGAACATCGAGCTTCCTGGCACCTCGGCTGGGTTACAGACAGTGCCATTTTGCTTCCAGTTTGCCTAATAGCGGTTCTGCATCCATGAAGCAGCAGCTCGGTGCACAACGGAGCCTTCTCCTGCCAGGTGCTCTCATAGCGGGGTATGGCCTCATCACCCAGGCTAGCGGAGGATACAGTGAACTCTCCTGAAATAACAGCACGTACTCATATTTTTTAAAGGGGAAAAGATGCTTTCATATTGAAATAGGTCTGGGCCACACAGCGCCACGCACACTGCCAAGGTATCCCATGGTGGTATTCACGAAGGCTGTGTCTATAATAAGTCAGACGTGCCTAGGAGTGCTCCTAGGTGCTGGGGCCAACTGGCATTGAGCAGCTTCCATCTATGCTAATAAATTGTCTCATCCTCCAAAGCAGGGCTGCTGCACACACTTGTGCCCAGGCAGTACTCAGGAATCGTGCTTGCTGCCATGGGCCAGGCATCGGCCAGGGATCGGTCTAATGGTTTACTAGAATAGATACTTGGAGGCAGGCTGAGCATGCTTGAATCTGCTAGCACAGGACCAGCAGAATTTGCCCTCCTGGTCAAAGAAGCCACCCTCAGTGGTGTTACTCTTTCACAGAGTCTCTGTAGCACAGTCGCCGTGTGTATAGGAAAGGAACAACCTACGAATGCCAGCAGTGGCATTTTGGGACTGTCTTCTCCTCAAGCTGGCTGTCACTGCAGGAGTGAGAGGAGAATCAACCATTTTGCAGTCACAACACACTGGTAATCACCTCATGATCTTCCACAGCCACTATATGGATTGTTCACTGGTTGGCAGCAGACTGACTTTGCCGCTGGCTCATAGTAAAGTCACTGCCTGACATGTCTCAGTTGCAGTCTGCCTGGGCTGGTGCTGCCTTCTTTTCACAGCTCATTGATGATCCAGCTCTGTGTGCACCAGCTCTTCAGTCACTTCTTGCCATCTAGGATCTGCAGAATAAACAGAGCAGAGGTGACTGCAAAACATGAAATCAGGGAGAAGTTAACAACAGAATTTCCTCAGTCTTAAGACCTATCTGCTTTAATATTTCCATTAGTAATTTCAGCACAATAAATCAGAGCAGTGTTGGTGATGTTTGATAATGCCACGAAGCTGGGTGGTAACATAGAAAGAGAGGAGGCTTGGATATCTGTTGGAATTAGCAGATAAACTTCAGTACTGCAGTAGTGGAGAGGGGGTGAATTTCAATAAAATGAAAGACTATATATTTGAGAACAACAAAACCCATGTGACAACAAGGACCTTATTGTTGCCAGCCAGAGAGGAAGGCATGTGACTACCAACTGGCTGGAGAAGGACTATGAACCACCATGGGAGGCAAACACATAAAAACCAATTGAGGTCGCAGGAAGAGTTTGCAGGGATGGGGCCTTCTGAAGAGCTCTGCCTACTGGACTGATCACTGGTCATGAGAGTAAGCGAAACAGGCAGAAGGGGACAGGGGAACGGGCAGTCTCTTTTATAAGAGAAGGCTGCTCACTCTTGGTCATCCTACTAACAGGGAAGGGTAAGGAGGGGGAGTACACTTGTTGCCTATAATTGCACAGTGGAAGTGGATGGAGCAAGAACACAACAGAGAAAGGACAGTACTGGCACAAGCCAACATTTGCATGCAATTTATAAATACAGTTAGGCTGGAAACTAAAAGATGTTCCTCTTCTCTAAACCAGTCCTCTCTGGAGTAGCTATTCCAGCAGAGCAGGGATGACATAAAGGAAGAGATTTTCAGGCAGTGCTTATCAAGTTCAAAAGAAGAGCAGCGTGACATGCTCACCTGTGAGGGCAGGGAACACAAGGAACAGGGCCTGGTAATTCATATTTCCACTGTGACCCTTTTGCCCTGCAATGAAGAAGCAGCAGCCTGTGCTTTCACACATCCTTCTCCCATGAACTGGGAAGCACAGAGAATATCCAGAGAGGCTGCAGCCTGCATCAGCTCTCTCCATGCATACTCCTGGATGGTCTCCATGTCACAGCCTGCCCCAGCTTCTGATGTTCTCTAAAGATCTTTTCCCAAGTTTCTCATCCTTCATTTGCATCCCTATTTGCATAACTGAGAAGAAAAATTTCTATTTGCTGCCCTGTATTATTACATTCAGTGATGGAACGGGACAGCAGTGATAAGGCCACGTAGCCAGAGTGCATCAATTTGCCACGTCAGAGGGCTAAGAAGTAACAAACTACACAGAGTGTGATGTGCACTGTGGGAGTAGAGACACCAGAATATGATTCCCAAAATCTGACATGCCTGCCCTACATTACTGTAGCAGTAGTTTGAACATGAGGGCTGGTTATGGTTAGAAGTAGGAACTCTTGCAGGCTGCTTGGCTAATTTGGCTGCAGGGATCAGGAAAGATCCTACATGGTAGCTGGAAGGAGGCTCTGCTGGCACTTGGGCTCATTGGATGGAATCACTACCAGATAAGCAAATGGGAAACCGCCAGTCCTGATGGTCATCTCTATCCATCAGAAAAGACTAAGAATGTCTGAAGGCGTAATTAAAACACACCACATAACCAGCGGAACCCTGAGGTTGTCATTACGAAGCAAAGTATCATTAATTGATACAAACTGTTTGCTAAGGATTGAATTATTTATCACATCTTACATGGGGCCTTATATGAAGAAAATCCTTAAAGACAGAATAAAGGCATTTGTTGTGGTTGTGGAGGAGTCTCTGGAACACGCCGCACATATGCTTTCTAGCTCTGCTTGATGCCTGCCAGAGCAAGGCTTTTATCATTCATTTTCTAGTGCTAGTATGGATCAAAATGAGCAACCATCACAGTTGGTAACTGATGCCAGTTCTGGCTGGGAAGGTTGCAAAGAGCTCTAGCTGCAGAATCAGGAGTGCATTTATTGAAACCCTCTTCAATGGGTAGTGACACAGGCCTTTCCAGAGGGCAGCATCCACAGCAGTCTTTCAGCGAAAGAGAGGGAAGGGCCATGCTTAGGAGCAGAGAGCTGGGGGTGACAGCTCATCCAGCTGGGCACTGTGGCACTGACAGGGTGCTGTCCTCCCATGCCCAGCGAGGAAAGCAAGGCATGGTCGGTGACAGTGATGGGCTCAGACACTACCCAGGGATCACCAGACACATTTGTACTGAGATGGGTGTGGGGCAAGTGAGGAATCCACACCAGGTGGAGAGCTGAGCACAGGCACACAGCAGCTCAGGTACTGTGCTCGTACCACTCAGGGACCCAAGGCAAAGCTGTGAGTGCACTCCCAGCTCACACAGGGGAAGCCCAAAATGAACATCAAGAACTGGGCTTTCTCACAAATTGTGATTTGGATCCTTCCTCTGAGGGAGAAACGCTGGTTTTAGAACAGGGAAATAGCAGGGGGAGAAGATTTTGTCAGCAGTTTTTGAACTGCCTGCCTCAGTTCCTATCTCCAGGACAGCACTCGCCTGCAGCCCTGTTTCGTGGCAGGAATCAGTAAGGGAGTGAAGAGTGAAGTGACGTGGGGTGACATGGGATCACCTTCTGCCACAGGGGATGCAATGATCCAAAATAATCTCCCTCTTCTCTGCAAAGAGATGAGACTTGCTAAGTACTTGCTAAGTAAGGAGGAATATAAGGTTGAGACTACTTTGGAAAATCATTCATTGCAATCTGGCTGAAAACATAAAGGTTTTGAAGCAGTGAACTCAGCAGGCAGCCAGCCTTAGTTGTAGGTGTCTATTCACAAGGGACAAAATACTGCCCAACCACCTCATCCTGCTCTTCAGACAGGCAAGTCTGATACTGAGGACAGCATTTTTATTTTATTTTTT
>WEIS01055260.1:0-11538 GCA_013389965.1 Todus mexicanus | reverse complement strand
TAGCACTTGAGTTTGTAACTTAGTTAAGAATGGATAATATGTGTACTTACTTTTGTATCGGTGAAAATCAATGTGTTTAAAGTTGTTAATGGTACGGGTTGTGATAGCGAAGGTGAGATTGCTTTGACACCAAAAAAGGAGAGTGGGGAAAGCTGATCTCCTTTTCATGCTAAAGGCCAGTAGATAGGGGATGCTGTAGGTTGAGAGCTGCTTCTGAAGTGGTGCTAAATGTGAATGTGCTGTCCTTCCTGTGGTATTGCTTTGTTACGAAAGCTGCTGAGCGGTTCTTCATTTATCACTATTCTGTGCAGAAGGTGACTTTGTAAAGCTGCTCTTGTGAGGCTTTTAATCACATGCTCACGCACACACCCCGCTGCAACCCTTCCATCATCACTTATATACTTGCATCAGTCTACTAGTTAACACCTCTTGCTCTGCAAATTCAAAATTTTGTGACCAAGTCCAGCTTCATGTAGCCTCTTTTTTGCTACCTTGTAGAGGAGGAGAAAGAAGTTAAGCTGCTGAATGGAAAAGAAGGAAGTTCTCTTTCCTGTTTATGTGAAGCTCGCAGTGCTGAAAGGTGCAGAGAGAAGGACGGGAAGAGTATACCTGGTGTTTAAAAGCTCCTGTACTTTTTAGAGAGCTGTGCTTAATGTTGTTCAGTGTTAACTGGTCTTAATAGGTGGGGGTTTAGTTCTAGCAGTAGCTGTTTGTATGAAAATACTGTGTAAATGAACTTTAAGTAGCTCTTTTTGTGGTGTCACTTTTTTCTTTACTAGCCTATGTGTAGTTTAGCATGTTACAAGAAAAATGCAAGAGCTAAGGTATTACTCTTACAAAACTTTATAAATATTTAAACAATTCATTTAACATACTTAAGGTAACGCCCATTTCCCCAACTACACCACTGTTCTGACTGCCCCCCCATCCACTCTCCAATCCCCCCAAATGTTCCCCAACCCCTCCTCCTCCATCCCTGGATCCCCTTCCACCCCCAACCCGCATCCCCTACACCCTCCCTCTTTTACCCATCCCCCCACCTTCTCTCCCTCTTTGAGTTTACACCCTCAGTCTTCAAGAGCATTTGCTCCTTGGGCCTGAAAAGGTGCCCTTGTGCTTTTGTCGCGGGGCTGGTCCTGTCGCAGAGGCTGACCTGTTCCAACAGCCTCAGCAACGCCTTGCAGGGCTCAGAGATGCTGAGATTTTCACATCTTTTTAGCATCTCCTGGTTCCCAGGAGGGCTTGGTAGCAGCACTGGTGGAACAGTGGTCCCTGCTGTGCCCTGAAGCTTGAAGGCCACGAAGTGTCAGGGTTGGCCCTGGGGGTCTCAGGGGCTGCCCAATGTGAGAGGGTCCCTCATCCCTGGGGTCCCGCAGGGCAGCAGCCGCCAGAGACACAGGGCCACGGACAAGCGTGGAGGTGGCTGGTAGAGCCGAGCTGGTCCTCACCTGCTGGGGACTGGAGGTGTGGTGCTTGAAGGGCTCACCCCGAGGAGCCCCGTGCAGAGCTGTGTGGGTGTGAGGGAGCTGAGCTGGGCCAGGGGACTGTCCAGGGGGCACCTGCTGAGCTGCCCCTGAGCACCGACATCCCCTGGCTCTGCACCAGGCCCCCGGGGAGCTTGTGTCTGGTGCAGTCCCCATGGGGTGAGCTGCTGTGCCAGGGGGATGGGGCTGCAGCTTGGGGAGGAGACTCACTTCAGCTTTGAGGAGTTGAAATGGGGGAGATGGTCCCAAGTATTTGGGAAATTCTCTGGAAATTGGTTTTCCTGGGCAAGCATCGCCCAGGTGAGGGCAGGGTGCCCACATAGCTCCTGGGGGTACCTGAGGTGCCCCCCGTGCCAGGGGAGCCCGGGCTGCGGGGCTGCTCCTGCCCACCCGGTGGGGACTGGTTGGCTGAGCCTGGACAGAGACAGGAGGGATCACCGGTGCTCCCCTCCAGTCTTGGCTCCAAGAGCATCCCCAGAGCCTCTGGGGAAGGGAAAGGGTTAAGCGGGGCTCTTGGGTGCTGTGGGTGCAGATGCCTTTGGCTGGAAGCCTGGGTCAGTTCCCAGAGCCAGGCTGTCACTGGTGTTAGTGGGAGCGGGTGGGATGAGTCCCCTGAGCAGGGCGCTGGGCTGGAGGGTGAGGGGCTGCTGAGGAGAGACAGGCAGGGGAGGTGGAGGTGTCGCGCTAGATGTGAGATGGAGGTGGCATGCTCTGTGCCACGGGGAGGTTTGCTTGTCTGGTCCTCACAGGTAGCAATGAGGTGATTTAGAGCCTTTGGATGAGGATTAGAGGGTGGAAAGCAAGGGAGATGTGAGTGTCTACTACCACTGGCCCAGCCTGGATGCCAGCACTGAGGAGTAACCTCCTTTAGCATCAGGAGGGAAGTTTCACAGACACTTAGCTGAACCTGCGCAAACAGCAAAATTGAAATGAACTTCATAGTTTTTAGCTAGGGTAAGTAATGAAGAGTTTGTCTGAACCTGAAGGTCATCCAGAGGCAGTCAATAACATGCTGTTGAGGAAAGCTAGAATTTAATTCACCCTTACATATTGGTTATGCTCGTTACTTTCTTCTGACACTTGCTGCTAGTGAGAGTAGCCTGGGACACTGTAGGCGTGCGTAGTGCTGGCAGTTAGCGGCGTATCCTAAAGATCCCAGATTTTGCTGACTTCCATTTCACGTTTAACATAAGCCCTACCAAGCAGTTAAACAGCGCATTCTTTCAGGTTCAGATTTGTTTCAGGCCAGCGTTGCACTTCTCATCCATTCAGAAATCTGTTCCAAATGTGACTTTTCTCTGCACTCTGGTCATTATTGAAGTTTAGTTTTACTAACCTGTTGTCTCGAAGCAAGCTTGAGATGAGTACTGACCTCCCCAGATAGTTCTGACAAACTGTTTTCTTTAAAGATAGTTGGGGGGGGTTATCTTTGTAGTGACTCCATACTCAAGAAGCGATCCTAACCAGAACTCTAAACTGTATCTTAGTATAAAACCGGCATAAATAGTGTAACTGAAACAGTCATTTGGCAAAAGAAATATTTGTTAATGACTGACTTATAGCTTATAAAAATGTTGCTTGCTGAGCAGCAGCTTTTTGTGCACGTACGTAAAGATGAGCAGGAGATAATTGCTGCTCTGACTGTCCGGCAGATTGTTGTGCTAGCTACTGTTCAGATGACTGGCAGAGTGCTGGAAATGGTGTCTGGGGAAATGAAATAAATAAGTAAATAAATAAATTACATATTCCAGTAAACCATTTTTGCTGTTGTCTCTGGTGTAACCAAGGTCTATTCTTTCGTTCCTTCAATCCCTGTATTGATCAACCATCATTTGATTAGATGCGAGTTTAGATGGCTGCATGTCAAACTGTCTCATGAGAGTGAACAGTATTTTGGTAGAAGGCTTAAAAAATAAAGGAGAAACCAAACCTCACTGATACTGTATCTCCTGGTCTGTAAACTCAGAAGATACGGTGGTCTCGCTCTAAGTGTCCTGTTCATGGTGGCAGAACTGAGTTTTCTGGGGAGCTGCTGAGCGCTGAACAAAATCGATGCTGCTGCAGCCTTGGACTAAGGCAAATGGGAGAGAAATCTTTGTTTACTTGTAGGAGCTGGGAGGAATTGTGTTGAAGAAGTGTGTAGAGTAAAACTGAAATAGGAGTGTGTAACAGTAATGTGTTGGCTGATGCATTTTATGCTGAGGACTGTGTATTCTTGGGAGAGGAGTTCCTCGGAATCAGGGTTATTTGTATGAATGGTAAAACCTTTAGAGCACAAGAAGGGTGATGAGAAGTCACAGTTCTGGCTCTAACCTGCAAACAAGGAAGTTGATTGGTTTTAATGGTTCAGTGGGGGAAAGCTGGAAGTGAATACAGATATTAAATCCTGCAAGTGCTTGATGGGCAGAACTCTGTCGTACCACAGAAGTTGATGGAAGTTCGATTCTAGTAATACCTATCCTGTAACTACAGCTGCCTTATCAGAACCAGTTACTATTCCCTTCTCGTTTATAGCATGTTTTGTGTTCCTGGCACGACCGCCTTCCTCTCCTCCCAATTTTTAGAATGTTGGTTTTTTTAATTTCCTGCTGTTTTCTCACGGCTAACCTTTTGCGTTGTACCGCAATAGATGTGTCTTCCTGCCTCCCCTGGGAGATAGTGGGGACAGATGATCGAGTGGTTAATATTGCTTCCTACCGCTGTCTAGTAGCTGATTCTAAGCTTAAATACATTTGTCGCAGTTGTCGTCAATGTTTATAGTTCATTATGTTCATTTTCAATTTCAGGTTTTTAAGTCTGTGTATCTCAAGGCTTTTCTTCTAATGGTATCATGCTTGTAAAGAAGGGGCAATAATTCTTACTAATCCGAGTTTGATAAACTGTTGTCACTGATAAGTTACTCATGGAGGACCTGAAAGAATTATGTCTGTAACTGTCTTACCAAATTGCAGCATCCTTCATTTTCTAAGGAGGGGCGGGGAGCTGGTAAATCATGCCAACTGATCTTTCTTTTGCATGGAGGAGAAACAGACATTTTCAGATCTGATAACAGAAGCGATCTTTAAGCTGAGGAACCACTTACTGTCTTGCAAATGCCTTTTGAAGGATGTCTTCCCAATCAAAGCTGTGTAGGCAAATGCTTTAAATAAAAGTTTGGAGATCAGTATAATCCTGTGATCTTGGTCGCAAGCAATCTCCACTGGCAGTGTGAATTCGGAAGCAAAATGGGGTTGATTGCCTTGATGCTTGCCTTTGAGTTCTGTACCTTTGTGCCAGTTTATTTAGTATCAGTTCTGTATGTACTTTAGGATATAATGGGAGACTCCCTTCTCCTGCAGGGAGATATTTCATTCACCCCTTTTCTTTGCAGATGCTTGTTCACCTAGGTACCCCAAAATCGCTCTTCCAGTTCCTGTGCTAGCTCACCATTGAGAGTCTCCAGGAATGACGATCCTTGATTTTTATCTTCTTTCTGCCCCAGGAAGGAGCAAACTGCCAAGACTTCTCTGACAGTAAAGAATGCTTTGCTGCATTTCTTTGAGTATAGCCCTAGAGAGAAAACATAAATTAAAGACTTTTAAAACTAGAAGTACATTATTCTAGACAGAGAGAGCAGATAGGAGATCTTGCTTAACTTCCCCTTTTAATAAAGTAAGAGTGGTAGGCTGAAAGCCTTCCTGCCCTTAACCTTAATACAGTACAGCTTTATAAAATAATGTTTTGAACAGTTCTGAAGTTGAGATACTTACAAGAACAAGGCTGTTAGCTGTAGATATGTCTTCGTTCTCACTCACACCTCAGATTAGTTCAAAGTTTACCTTGTATTTGAAGAATTTGTCCATGGACATGCTTCATATGCAGAAGTTTCTCCCAGAGTTTTGTTACTTTGGCCTGGTCTCTTCTCGAGTAATTGTAGGACAGCTTTTATGTGTTTTTGAACTAAGCCCAGAGCATCTGGAGCTGCTTGTCTCTACTTTCAGAAATAAAAAATGCGCGTGGACAGGTTTTGGTTTCTCCAAGTTGCAGGAGCATCTATTTTAGTCTCTGAGTATCTGTTTTATAAATAGAGAAATGTAGACTTGGTTAGAATTGTTGAAAGCAGAAAAGCCTGAAAGGTCAGTGACTTCAAAAGTGCTCATTTTTCCTTAAAATATCCAGTTAGGCATTTTTAAAGAGTAAACAAGCTTGAAATAAGTTCTTATTCTTCAACACCGGGCTCCAGGCTAAGGCAAAGGCTCCAAGCTGCTGTTTTACATGCTGGGATTGGTGTTCATAGTGCCTTTGAACGGCGTTGCAACCCTTGCGAGTGCTTTAACTGATGGGAATGTTTCTGGTAGCAATGCTTGTGCATCGGAGAAGCTGTGTTGAGAGTAAATAAGCATGCAGGTGATGGCGGATGGAATTCGCTGTCAACAGACTCAAAGTCATGATCAGCGGCACAAATAATAGAGCTTCTTAAAACCGTTGGTACTTTTTAAACTTTCAAAACATTTTACTGTTAAACTTTTGAGGAGCTCTGATATCTTATGCAATGCGGAGTCCATAAAATAAGGATAAATTCGTATTGAAATGCTAAACTGTTAGATTGTTCTCTTGTGGAACACGTTTCTGACTGTCAAATTGTGAGAGGTACTGATGTGGCTGCGTGAAACTGAAGAGTAAGTTCTGTGTAATTTCTGAAAGAGTGAGTTGTTTAGGGTTCTTTGCTTCCCTCTTTGGAAGCATCTAAAATGGTGTAATATATATGAAATACATATTCCATATCAAAGCATTTTACTTACTAGGCATAAAGTTGATAGCATGAAATAGTAATTCAATTTAAACCAGGTTTAGAACTGCTCTTCTTTTGTTTGTGAGACAGCAGCTTTGTGGGATCCCAGGTTACTCTGGAGTACAGTGACTCTATTGAAAACCTTTTCATCAGCAGAAACCTTCAGGAGAGTAGAATAGGTCAGGTAAATCCATCAGTGGGCTGGTCTCTCTCCTCCCCTTTCCACCTCACCCACTCTCCCCTTGTGTGTTTTTTGAACTTCCATGTCATTCTGTGGAAGCACGGCTTAATTCTACTTGAATTTTGGTGCTGGGAATGATCGCTTTTGCCATTCATCTCTTCTTACCAGGGACATAAACTTTTCAAAATGAAGTAACTGTTCTGCCTTTAGGCTGATGACAAGTAGAAAGAGCTGCAGTTGGTAGGAAGTTGAGCGTCACTGCCTTGAGGTAGTAGCCTTTATTGCCTAGTAGGAAAGTTACAGCTCTGTTTTCTGGAATGAATGTTTCAGTGGCTTGGCACTACCCCAGCATACCTTTTAGGAGCAGCGATCCTTGACATAAGTGAGGGCTGAAGCAGCTCTTTCCTACTACAGGCAGAGTGCTCAGTGGCAGGAATGGAATTTCAGTAAAACAATTTGATAATTCGTTATATGAAAACTTTCATTCCATGTGTGCGGGTTAGGGCGATGAAGAACTTGCTTCCTCATGGTTCAATTTCCCACCTCGCGTTGCTGTGTGTGCGCAAAGGCAGCGAGTGAGGCTTGGGAAACTGCCCTGCAAATGCAAAGTTTCTGAGTTCGCCTGAGTTAGTTCTTGTCACTGTCCTTCACGTTTAGAGCTGGTTTCAGGTATCAGTAGGATGTGATACCATTTAGAGAAAGTTCTGTTATGCCTTAACTTTCAGGTTTTGAAGCATCTTCTGTATTTTTTCTTTTTCATTAACTAGTGGGAACAGTGTTTGTTAGAGCTTGCAGGTAATCCTCATTGCAAGGTGTGACTCTCATTGGTCACTGCCTGTTACTGCCTCAGACTTTACACTGTTCGTTTCTTAGTTACAGGGGAGGGACTCTGAAACTCTGGCTGGGCTTTGGTAGTTTGTCCTGAACATGTTTGAAAAAGCTGATCTTCTTTTCTTACACAAGTGGATTCTCTTCTTCTCCCCACTCCCACCTCCCTCCCCCCCTGGTTTGTAGGTTAGTTATGAGAAGAAAACCTTTTGGGGCAGTTTGTCTCTGGCACAGTAGCCGTGTCCTCAGCCCGGAAACTTCGTTCCTCCTGGAACTTAGTTCCTCCTTTGTGGTAGCACCTGTGCCAAATCCTTGACTCTACCCTGCAAAACGGCATCTTTAAATAGTTGTGGTATGGTCATGGTTTTTAAATATACTGCATTGTTGTTTTAAGAGCTAGCTAGACTTCACAAATTATTTTCTAAAGTATTTCTGAAAGCTACAGCCCCAGAACTGTCCCATTCTTAATGCAATGTCTCATTCTTAATCTTCAGCAAGGGATTAAAGAAAAACCATGAAGCTTCTGAAAGGCTTAGGCCTGGATTTTAAGGAAATGGAGAGATGATGTGATAAAGGTCTATGTAATAAATGATAAATACAGTTTGATAGGGAAATGCGTCACTTGTCTTTGTGGTACCTGAAGTTGGCACCTGGTTATCAGCAATAAATGTGAAATAAATCAGGTTGAGGTTTTTTCTCCTCGCAGAGGATGGAATTGGGCTGTAGCACTTGCTGTGTCAGTCTTGATGGAAGAGGCTGAAGTTGTGCGCAGCTCTCAGGTGTGCAGATAGAGCTTCTAGTTCAGTGTCTGCTCTGCCATTGGAGTGGCCCTGAGGCTATTTCCCCAAGTGCCTGCTGGTGGAGGAGGTGAGCATTTGGTGTGAATCACTTGGGCTGCTCCTTGCCAAAAAATACCCATGTGCATTCAGTGATGCTGGGTGTAGTGGGTGATGGTTGCGCTGAGTGTCAAGATGCTTTCACTTTTAAGGAGGNGCAGGAATCTTTCGTTACATAGGTGGGTTCCCCTCTTCTCCCCACTCCCTATCCCACCCCCAATTTTAGATAGCCCTGCAGCCCATTGTGAAGAGCATGGGGGGGCAGGTTGTGACAAGCACGTGGGTACCCAAGGGAGGCAGTGAGCCAGGGGGAAGCCTGTTCTTGAGCAGGCTTCTGGCAGCACCTGTACCCATGAGAGAGGAGGCCACGCTGGAGCAGGTTTGCTGGCAGGATTCTGACCTTGTGGGGGACCCCGGCTGGAGCAGTTCTTGAAAGAACTGGGGCCCATGGGAGGGACCCATGATGGAGAAGTTTGTGGAGAACCGTCTCGTGTGGGAGGGACTTCACACTAGAGCAGAGGAGGAACGTGAAGAGGAAGGAGCGGCAAAGAATGTGAGATGAACCGACCACAACCCCATTTCCCATTGCCCTGTGCTGCTGGTGGGGAGGAAGCGGAGAGCTCGGGAGTCAAGTTAAGCCTGTGAGGAAGGGAGGGGTGGGGGAAAGGTGTTCTAAGATTTGGTTTTATTTCTCATTATGCTACTCTGGTTAGTAGTAAATTAGGCTTATTTCCCCAAGTCAAGTCTGGCCTGTGACAGTAGTTGGTGAGTGATCTCTCCCTGTCCCTATCTTCACCCATGAGCCTTTTGTTGTGTTTTCTCTTCACTGTCCAGTTGAGAGGGGAGTGGTAGAGTGGTTTTGGTGGGCATCTGACATCCAGCCAGAGTCGGTTTCACCACATTTCCCTACCTAGTTTCTTGAGAAAACTCTTCTTCCACATTCTCACGAGCTCTTCAAGAACATCTCTGTTATTTGTTCTCTGTTGTTCCTAAGCGTAATGTTCATGATCTTGGAGAGGACTCTGGCTGACCAACAAACCAAGAAGCTGGTACTGCTTTTTAAGCTATGATTTATTCTTCAGACTCTTGGTATATAAGATAACACAGAATTTGTGGATCCTGGTAATGGTTTGAATCTAGTTCTGCATTGTTAAGATGACGAATTTGTCTTTGAACCTAAGGCTTCCCCCTGGGAGCCGTTCTTTTCTGTAATTTTTATTAAAGTTCACCTAGTAGCGTACCAGTTGTACTCTTACACTCATTTTTTTCATCTTAGAAGGTTGTCCTAATGCAATTTCAGTGTTGTTTTTTAACAGGCACGTTCTAACTGCAGAATATCTTCTGACACTCCACTATAATGATCCAACAAAACCGAGTGTTGGAGTTGGTTGTCTTGGATGAAATTTGGTGTGTTGGTTATTTGTTTGGGTTTTTTTTTTCCCCTTAAGCACATTGTATTCAACATTTTTACTTTTTCCCTTTTTTAATTACATTCATTTGTAATCTCTGTGAAAGGATGGCTTTATCAGCAGCTTGGAACACTTGCATGATTTATTTAATTTTTGTTCAAAATACTCAAAAGATTTTTATGGGCAGAACTATAATTAACATATTGAAGTGAAATTACTGTTAGTTATATCCGGGATTAGACTGGACTGTCTGAAACATTTACTTAACTTTGTGCTATCCATAAGGCCTAAGAAGCTTAAGTTTTCAGCAGTAAAACAGTAACTTCCATTATTTTTCAAGTTGACACAGGAGAGTTTAGCATGAGTGTCTCTGCCAGATAGGATGTAGCATCTGCTTTTTGGAGTCTTTACTGCTTCTCTTTGTCATGTCAAGCAGTGCAGAGATTTCAGAGGTCTTCTGCATCCCCTATGCTTCACCCGGTGTATCCTCCTCACTGACCACCTCGAGAGTCACTAAATAGACTCTTCTATGCTACTCCCTCCAAGATTCGTGCAATGCTGCCTCTGATTCTTGCTCTAGCAGAATTCAAAGGCAGCACACCTGGCTGAAGTCCTGCTGTGCGTAGTGTTGGGCGTTCTGCTTGGTTGCAGATAAGAAGCTGGGGAACAGCGATGTTAATCACCTGATGGCAAATAGGAAGTCAGGAGTTACAAAGGGAGCTCAAATGCGTGTTTCTCTAGTTACTACAACATTAGATTTGAGTTTCTGTAGTTCAATAACCCCTAATAAAACCATTTTTATAAAATAGAAGCAAGATTAACAATTCCATGTGAAACTCCTTTAGTTTCACTGCAGTGATGCATTGACTGAAAGCATATCCAAGTGCAAGCCTTTCATGCTCTCAGATCTTGTCAATCTCACTCCTTATTGGGGTTTTTATACTATTTTTTCCTCAGGTATGGATTTTTAAGAGAATAACTGAATTCCCACAAAAATAGGGGAGATTAAGGCCCAGAAGGCCAGCCTGCATTTCTAGATTTGGGTGATAAGGCATTGAATAAAGTTAATATTTTGTCCTGTTATTCAATATTTGAAAGCCAGGGTTATTTTTATCGAAAGACAAAAAAGCTCCCGAAAGCCTCTGTATTGGCCAAAGGGGTTTTGCCTTGCTTCTGAAGTTGGCTTGCCTGTTTCAGCGCACTTTCCGTGATGCTCCTGACAGTACCATAAGGCAAAAGTAATTTTCTTGTTTAGCCACAGTGACAAGCATATCTTTATTAACGTGATTTATCATTATGTAAGTCTTCTCGCTTCCTCTGTCTCCTTTCTGTTGTATTCCAATATTCAGAGGTTGCTGGCAAACGTCTGCTCACTTGAAGAGTTCCTGCCGTAGGAAGTTGTGCCGTAAGAACACCCATAAATCATCTGGTTCTTTGGCAGCGTCTTTGCCACACGAGATGGCCCTGATAAATTGCCTAAGTTCATGAATGGCAATGCAAATAATTCCCTAGTAGGTAATGTTTGTTCTGGCCCGTGTTAGGCATGATGAGCCTCGAACTAAACCCTGCCTATCGTGGAAGTTAACCAGCTTCGCCTATGCAGAGGCTCCTTAGAACAGAGATGATACAGGAGATTTCTATAGTTGCACTGAGTGAATCTGAGGCCAAGGTGGCTTTGATCAGACCTGTTACAGCAGGTGATGAGCTTTCCCTGAGTGCTCTTAAGTGTGTCCGCGTGTGTGTGTGTAGCCTTTTCCTGTCAGCAACCAGACATGTATGTGGTGTACAATTAATCTATGCATCTGTACTCAATTCAACACGCCCTGTAGGCACTGAATCATAGTCCTTGCACCAAAGAGTACTACAGGAGAGAGCCAGTTTGTTCCTAGAAGGCACCCATCTATGGTGTATGTGCATGTGCTTTTGTTCCTACCTCTTGCCCAGCTGGAGCTTGCTCCTGGGCTTCTGCTACACAATTTGTGTAGCTTTTCCAGATACCGTGTGTCTGAAGATCTAAAGAGTCTCCATC
>WEIS01055257.1:0-37924 GCA_013389965.1 Todus mexicanus | reverse complement strand
TTTTCTTAGATACTAGCAGGTTTAAAGCACAAATTATTCCCTGCAATAAGTGTCTGATTGCAGATAGTTTCCTCACACCCTGCACTTTCAGATCATATAATATAAATCCAGAAAGGCTGCTCTGTTTAGCCTAAAGTCACCACTGCCCATGGGCAAAGCTCTCCCCATTGATGTTCTCCAGCTGCAATGTACTCACAATTCACAGTGACCCGGACTTGCTTGACATCTGCTGAAGCAACCTCGTTGGCTGCTTTGCATTCGTATTTGCCCGATTGCTCTCGTGTGATCCCTAGGATCTCCAGATACTCTTCCTCGCCTTCAAATTCTCTGCCTGGTAGGAGAGAAAAACACAGGTAGTGGCTCTGTTAGGCATTCAAATTTAGGAATTCTTCTGCTTAGCTGTTATGAAGCAACAATCACAGCAAGGATTCTGCAAATAAATAACAGTCATGAGTGATTTTACAGTTATTTCAGAAACTGTATCATCAAGATATTAGCATTTTATTTAGTTACAGAAAACCTGAGTTCTGAAAATCTTGCAGGAAGCATATGAGCGGTACCAAAAGCTTGGATCTCAGAGGCTGTCCAAGCCAAGAGGCAAAATCTCCACCACATGAGACTAGAGTAAGTTCACTGGTGTGATGGCTGGGTACCAGGGCAGATTAGTCAGCCTGTAGTAAATGGGCTGGTTCAGGGCAAGCTGGGTCCTCAGAAGTGTTGGTGTAGTGTCAGCACCCTTTTCTCCACTGCAAAACTGTGAAAAATATCTTTCTGTCTCTCAGAGCAACCACCACCCTGAAGTGCCATCGATCTGATTGAGCTACCGTTAAACACAGCCAAACTGAGAGAAACAAAGTGTAATTTGATCCGCAGAGACCAATAATCATCATGAATCCCTAATCTACTGTACATACGAAATGACATATTTAAACCGCACTGACTCGCTAACACAGTTTTGAAAGCAGTGATTTGAGCGCGGGGGTTAAAGCTGAGGGCAGGAATCAGGGGAGGTCTGTGGCCTTGCTTTTAATTCACTATATGACCTTGGGTGAGTCACTCCCTTGCTCTTCCTCTGTGAACTGCAGCTAATAACCCCCCTCTCCCGTCAGAGAAGGGCAGTGAGGTTAACCCATGTAAAACACATTAGAATCGTTGGATGAAAGATGCCAGGAAAGCATGAAATATTAGGATTGGTATATCTATCCTAGTCTTTCAGAAAGAAAAGTAAGGCTCCTCCTGGAAGGAATGTGAACCACATTGGCAGCAGTGAAAAGAGCTACTTCCCTCCTCTGAAAGGACTGCAAGCACTGCTCTGCAGCATGCAAAGCCCCAGTTGCCTGCTTGTGTATGTTTAGAGAAAGCGTCCCCCCAACCCTCAAAGGGAAAAAGATTTAAAAAAACCCCAAACAAGAAAAGGCCAGCCTACAAAAGTACCTCAGGAAGGGGTTCCAAGGAACTCTCTGCTCAGAAGATATTTTCTGCTCAATAGGTGCCAAGCACTTCTGAAACCCTGCCCACTCCATGTAAGTGCTTAGAGTTGTTTGATGGAGTTCAAATAGTGCCTGTGAGGATGGGGCTGTTGTCCTTGGCTCTGCAGCACTATGTGAAAGCAATGGGCAGACCCCATCTCTGGAGCTAATGTTCCTGTGGAGCCACCTGCAATGAATCCCACCACACAGGCCCAAACTTGCTTCTGTGTGTGAGCCAGCCGTGTGCATTTCCCTTCTGCATCAGAGATAGGGACTTCAGCAACTTCAAAATCTTCTCAGAACTCAGTCTTTTCCACAATTACTTTTGCCTTTTTTTTTTCCCCCCAGGCAATTTTCAGAACCATTTTAGGGGAAAACCACCCCCTGCCACAGAGACTCAGCATGAAAACAGCAGCGTACCTATTAAATTCATGCAAAGACAAGGTTTCCCCCCTCTTTCAGCAGGGCTAACCAACAGTTCCTTTTCCAGCTCCTACCAGATGTTCAGGTGAGTGGAAATCTCATTGCTATGTCTAAAATTTACAGCTGCTTTGATGCAGGTTTTTGCATCCCCTAACAAGCTGCTGAAGGGCCTTACTACATGGCAGCAGTGTATTTTACAAGGTAGGGAGGCAAAGTTGGCTCCTGCTGCCCACCCAGTGCTCCAGGACATGGCTTTCAATCTTCTGCTCTGCACTGGAGCTGATGCTATGGAGAGGCAGTGGAGAAGAAAGCACGGCAGGATTTTCATGGGTACTTTTCACTGATGTAACTCATGATTTTGCTACAGAATCTCAACTCTTGCAGAACCAAAGTTAGGTGAGTCATAGTACTGGATGGGACTTCAGTCAACATCTAGCCTATTCCTCAACCTCCTAACAGGACACATGGGTCACGTCAGAGAGACAGCCATCCTCTGCCCTTCAGCAGCAGAGACTCTGCAGCCACTCCAGACATCTGTTCCTGTGCTTTGCCGTCCTTATCACTGGAGCAGTTTCCCTGAAGTTTGACCTGAGTCTCTCCTGCTGCAATTTAAAGCTATTATTTTTGTCTTAGCCACTACAGATAAAAGAACAAATCATTCCCTCCTTCTCTGCATTAGCCTTTTATCAACTTTTAAATCACTTATGTTCCTCCCTCAGTTGTCATCTTTTTTTCTTTTTTCTTTTGCCTGAACATTGCCAGGGTCTTTCAACCTTCCTCTGTAGGTGAGGTTTTTTAAGCCCTTGATCATTCTTGTTCTTCCCTTTTAGACCTCTCTGACAAGTTCACATTTCTGTGGAAGTGCAGTACCCCAAACTGAACACAGCATTTCAGATGAGGTCTTACCGTGCCTGAACATAAATGAAGGATTGCATTGCAGCTTGTGCACTGTGCTACTGTCTGCACCGCCAATGAATTGTTTGTGGGTTTCCCATAGCAAATTGCCATGATTCATTTTAGGTTTGGAATTCTTAATTCCCAGATCTTCTTATTGCATGCTGCTACCAGCTAATAATGCTCTTTGAAAATCCCACCCCCAATTTGAGCTGACAACCAACACTCCCCTCCTTTCACAGCAGCACTCCCAGTTGGTAGGTCAACCGGTTGACTGGAAAGTTAATCAGACATCAGGGAAAGACTCACAAAGAAAAGGTTAAAACATAATTTGCCTCTGCTTTGCAAGTCATTTGCTCTGCAATTCTGCCTTGTTTATACACAGGGTTCATTCCAAGTGGGACTTGCTTCTCCTGCAATTTGCCCTTGTCACAAGACTGTCACCATAATAAAAAGAGGGTTGAGGGTGGCTTAACCAGCTCTAATGGAGTGGCACCCTCATTAAGGGTGCTGTTAAGTCTGTCTGTCAGAGAACCACATCACTGGAGCTCCAAAGTACCCTAAAAGGGTACATACTTTCCTAAGGGAAAATATTTTTCCGTTTCCTCCCTGCATATGTACATGCACTTAAAGTCTAAATTTTGTACCACGTTCACCAGGAGAGCTTTCATAGCTACACACAACCCTTCCCAAGACATGATGAGCTGCTGATTTGCCTACTAGAGCTCTCTGGAAACAAGTGAAAGGGAGAATTTCTGTTTTAAAGGGAATGCCAAAGACATCAATAGGCCTATTGAGCTCCTTGTTTCCCTGCTCCAGACACAGATATGAGTATAACACTTCAGGGAAAGTTTCTCTGACAGTCACTTGTGAAAATAGTGGTAGCACTGTTCTTGTCCTTGCACTGGTGACCCGTAGTTTTGCTATGTTAACCCTGAGTGTCAATATTTTGCTACAAGAACTCATTCAGCTGTTCTCACTTGTGAGACAGACCCTTTTGCTTGCGGCCCTGTACCCTCTAAGAGTACATTAACCATTTCTAACAGAAAGCATTTATATAACATTGAGGTGTCATAGTACAGATCAGGGAGAGGAAAGATGTATCACAGTGTGTTAGAAAAATGTCAGGTTGTGATATCTTGCACAGAGCTGTAGAGATGTTTTCGCTAATTCACCTTGGCAGGCAGATTAGGTGAGTCATATTAACTCTAACCGCTAAGGCAAAAGAGGGGCAGGGGGAGCAGAACAGAGCTTTCCACACCTAGCAAATTTACAAACGTTTCCATGCAGGAGCCAGCTTTGGCAGAGAGCTGATGGTTGCCACTATGCAGTTTATCAAAGTGGGGAGGGAGAAGGTTTGGAGAATGTTCTTTCGTACCATAACAACGAACATATTCTATTAAGTGAAGAGAGGGACTGTCAGCTTCTGGCAAGTGAGCCACTCCATTCCCATTAAGAGAAGACATTTTCCTTAAGCATGTTATCCAGGGACAAAATCCTGACCCTACTGCCAAAACTTCCTTGCTGACAACATTCGTCCCCTGGCTGTTTGCCCCTTGTACAACTCCTTCTCAGTGAGGGGCCTTCCAGGTTTCCTTGAGGGGGATGATCCCTCATGCAGCGCAGCTTTTCTCATCCCAAAGCATCCCTTCCCATGACTCCAGGCAACCTTCTTCCCTGCAGGTTTTTTGCCTTTCACATGTTTGTAGTTAGCTTGGTTTGTTGCTGCAGCCCCATTAAACACTGTCATGCCAAGCTGTAGCTCCTTAACTCTGTCCTAGTAAATCAAAAAGAGGAGCTTTCTGCTCTGGAGGCTGGAGATAGAGAGGATGAGCCTGGGAGGCTTGACAATCAAACCAACAGGGAACGACCCCAAGCAGAGTGAGACAGGCGTCTACCGCTGCTTGGAGCTGGCAGAGCCCTTTTTGCAAAGGGATCTGCAGCAGACGGCTTTGATGTGTGCAGGAGGAAGGCTTTGAAGGCCTGCTTGCATCAGCCACGTTTCCTATCCCCTGGCTTCCTAATTGGACCCAGTAAAGTAAACAATGAACCTGAACAGCAAATCTGCTTGTCAATGGTAGTCTGCTGGCAAGATGCCCCCCTCTCCCTCCACCCTTTGGAGATAGCCTTGTGCACCCCACTGGACTTTGTAATATCATGCCCTGTTGACATGCACACCTTCCCATGCTCTTGTATATATGCATGAGATTACATATAAAATATATATATTCTGTATCTTATATATTATGTATTTTATATATTTTTTTAATATATAAATCCCACTGTGTGTGCAGAAATGCAGGCTTACATCACCCCCACATATTTATAGGTCCTTTTCAGTTCCACCCAAATGGCCCCTTACACTGCCACGCACCACCACTCCTTCTTCAAAGGCTAAACTCATCCGTTCTAGTAATGGTACACACCTAGCTGAAACCCAGGATCTATGTATGGACAGATCTTTCAGGTAGTTCTTTCAAAGAACCAGAAATGTGTTCAGATAGGTGTTCTACCAGAGAGGCCTTTCCCTTCATGCCCTATTTCCTTATATCTCCGAAGGTGAAACTAGTCTGCAAAGGTGACATTTTATCTGCATTTTGCTCCGTCCACTCCTGTTTGTGCATCCAACACTGGGCTCCATCTTGTTCAGATATTACTTTTGATCTCTTTTGTTGTTGTTGTTTTTTAAATACTGTTGTGGTCTCAAACTAAAATGAAGTTCAGACCTACTGGAAGTATCTGTTTGCGTTTGTTATGAGGAGAAAGATACCCTGCTTCTGTGCTTGTTTTCCTTCCAAGCCTCTTTGTAGTTGTGAACAGAGGAGAGCAAAGGGGTTATGCATCTTTGTCGGGCCTTCCTCTGCCTAAAACTAGATGCAAGGGGATAAAAAAGATTGCAAATCAATAGATGCCATTTGAAGATCTTTTTATGTGTAGCAACTTCCAATGCTGAACTGCGGTTTGTGTTCTCTTTGCACTCTCCATTTATTGTTTAAGGTTTTGCTCACCTAACTTTCCTCCATCCCTCTGCACCCTACACTCCCTCAGAACAGGCTTCTGAAAGACAAAAATAGCTAAGGGAGCCTTTGGCATATTTTTTTTTTTTATTTTACCTCCAGTTGGGATTTTTTTTTTTCTAATTCAAAACTTTGAAGTTTTCATTTATCAGTTGCTGTCTCCTCAGCCATCACAGAGTCCAATGAGCTTGGGTTTGTTGCTTGTTGTCGTTTTTTTTTTCCTGTTCCTCAGCTGAGAGGCTTGCTTTTAGCAAAGAGATCAGTGGAGAGCAGCAGATGGTGGATGAGCAAAGGAACAGCTAGTGCTACAACACTACAGTGAGTAGGGATGGGAGAAAAACTTGCATGACATAGGAAATGGGGAATCGAGAGGGAGAGAAAATTAGATGGAGAAAAAACAGAGGGGGAATGAAAAGAGGGACAGTGGCTGGGAGAGGGAAATGCAAAGTGGGATTCTTCAGTGACTGAGAAAAAGAGAAAATGTAAGTCAGCTACTGACAAAGAGAAATGCACTTAGAGCAAGTGGGAAAGACAAGAGGCGAGACAGTGGCAAACAGTGAGATGTACGACACAGAGAGAGGCACAGACACCCCTAGTGTAAAGGGAGCCATGAAACAACAACCGCCAGAGGGATGGGAACAGAGGGGTCACATGTAGTAAGGCAGTAATTACTCTGTTTAAGCAGCAAGGCACAGCAGGGTATTTACTGTTTAAGCTGGCCTCATGCCTCCCATGCCCTTAGGTCTGTAGCTATTACACATAAACCAAAAAACTAGTGCAGTGCCAGGGAGGGTTCTGGCCTGGCTCTGGCTCCATGAATGAGAATGAGTCAGATCAGGAGGAAGCACCCTGGCATGGTTTCCCCTGGCTTTCATGGGACCTTGCTCATCAGCAATTGCATTTCCTCCTTACATGCAAAGCTTGCCTACCCAGCCAAGGACTGCGCCTGAGGAGCTCCCTGGCTGGGGCAGCGCAAGCACCTGCTTGCATAGCCAGGGTAGCCAGGGTTAAGCAAGCCTGTGATGATTTTCAAGGGGACTTTCTCCCAAACCCCCATGCATCTAGCATTCAAATTAAACCTTCCAAGTTGACAGCAGCCTTCCCAGACTGAACGATGTCTCTGTGCTCTCTCTCTTGGGACACAGCGCTGATCAAACCCAACGGGAGAGACCACTTGGGACAACTTGCCATTGCTGATGTCTCTGCCCAGGAGCTGGAAGTCAAGAGCTGACAGCTCAGACGCTGCTTGCATGCCGGCCATGGGTGCGTGTCAGTGGAGGCCGTCTGCTTGAAGTATCCATAGCAGGTCTGCTGCACTTCTGAATTTCCACTCCCTCTTCACTCATGAATAAATGACCACCAAAGGTCATTGCACTCTCTCACACGCAACACTGAGTGTGGGCACAGAGCAGGTGTGCAATATACCACAGCCTCTCAGCAGTTGATTAGATTTTCCACTCAAAATTCATATGTGAGAACAAGAAAGAAAAAGAACTACCTCCTGAAAAAAAATCCAACCCTGCTTCTGGTCAAAGCCTTCTGTTTGACCAGTGTTGTTTTTTTTCTGCTCTTTGCTAAACCAGAAGAAGGATTTAATGTTCTCCCCCAACCTGATACACGATTTCAAAATAATAATTTCATGCCAAACAAAATGCCTTTTTTTTTTTTCTTTTCAAAATTACTGACAGAATTTAACCCAAATTTGCTAACACTTTTCTAATGAACACAAACAGCATGTTTTGGATAGATTAATTGCTTTTGAACAAAACTTGGCTGTGATGCCAATGTGTAAAGTAAATTATGAACCATGAGGTAAATTAAGTCATCTAATGTCACAGCTACAATATTATGCTTCCTAACTGTTGCACGCTGCTATGTGAGTTGCCATGACTATGCTACCAAACATCAAGCCTTAATTCTTCTGCCAAGAAAATGACATTAAAACATGAACAAACCAATAGTTACACTGTTTCGGCATTCCCAAATTTCCGCCTGCTGCCTTTTGGGGGTTACTTTACAGCAACTTGAGGTGGACGGTGTCATCAACTAGATGAATCACTGGGATTGCATCAGATCTTAGAGCGTCTTAAGAAGGCAGGAGCTGAGAGTTGAGAGGACCATGGTGGAGCAGCTAATAAAACAGAGGTTGAAAACAGAAGGTCCAACAAAGAATCGCAGTCCAGGCACAGGGGTTATTCAATGTGCACACATCAATGGCAGCACACCAATCCCTCACTCTCAGCAGTGTGGTCAGCTCTGTGGGGAGCTGTGCCCTCTTCCTCCACCACCTACAAAAAGAGGATGGGCCAGTGGTTGTCTCTGGCTGGAGGAACATTGAGGGGGGAGGGAAATCAATTGGTATTTGTTTCCCATTGTGTTAAGCACAGGAAGTTAATGCAAGCTGAGAGCTGATGCAGGGGACTGGGTTTTCTTGAATGTCATGGAAACCTATGAAAGGCAATTACAATACAACAGCAAGCAGTCAAGCGTTACAATCTCCAATGACTCCATCAGCTCATTTCCTCTCATTTGGCCTCATGTACTCCTTTCCCTGCAAGTTTGGACGAAGCACTTGTGCTATCATCATTACGCAGTTTGAAGACAAGTTCTTCCTCACAGACCCAAGACCAAAAAAAAAAAGATGAATAGCAACAAGTCCCGTTTTGGGCAAGTTCCACAAGAAGTCTGACTGAACCATATAATTTCTGTCCTGCCAGAGAAAATCAGGGATGGACTACAACGTAGTCCCTAATTTAATTCCACAAATCCTTACATTAGTCCCAGACCTTAGGAAAACCTCATGTGATGACACTTAGTGTTACCAACTGTCCCAGTCTCTCAGTCTAGGAACTATAGGGTTGGTCTGTGCTTGGTGGAATCTAAAAATCCTTGTTGTGTTCCTTACAAGAGTCTTATGTTTCACATAGAGCAAGATGTCCTCAATATAGTATTGTGCAAGAATCAAGTGACTCACTTTCACAGGCATCCATGAAAATGTTTCCCTGTTTTTAAATATAATGGGTTTGTTCCCTTCCATCTTATGTCTGCTCATACTTCTTGGGATGAGGGGGTAAGAATGAACCCAGAACTTCAACCTAACTTATAAATTACCCCCCCAAAATAATTAAAAATTCTATGAGATTCAACTTAACTGATAGAATTCTATCTTTTTATGTTTGAAACTTGGAAGAAGGCTTAAGAAACTATAAATTGGCCCAATTTTACTTCAAATTGGAAAGACCATTACCTCAGAAGCTTACACATTGTTGTGGCTCTTTCTCTGCAAGCTGAAGCCAAACATTTCACGGCCAGATCACACAGCCCCTGAATTTCCTTTGCTTTTGCAAGATGGCAACTCCCGTAGCTCATCCCTGTTTTCATTGAGGCTACTCTGAACACTGAGTTCACAACTAAAACCCAAAGACCGGGATTTCCATATCAGCCGCTGATCTTTTACACAGCTATAGTTTTCAACAGACGAAATGAGGTCAAAGAGTTAAGCCACCCCTCAGCAAGATTTACCCTTTCAAATACATGTCAGTGTGTTGTGATGCCTGGTGCCAATATTTGTATAGGTGGATTAGCTCCTTGAAAAATCGTTTTGTTTGCTTTTCTGTTGACCACTCTCCTTGCTGCAATGTTTCTCAATTACATCCAGCACAGTGACTGCCTGACACCATTCCCCATACCTGCTCCTGGTGGAAGTGCAAGGGATCAAGAGATGAGGCTAAATGGCTGGATTTAGGATTGAGCAGGCATGAAACATTGCCAGATATCAAGGCAAGGATCACAGCAGTTTTGAGGTAGGGTGGGGTGTGCTGGGAAGATACTGTCTGGGCTCACAAGCTACAGGGACTTTTGATCAATTGGGCTGGCTCCTGTGATATTATCATCTGAGGTAGCTGCTGTTGATTCATAGTGATACTGGTCCAGATAAATGATTGCTTCAGTCCAGGATATTTAATTCCTATGCTGTTAGCCACTCCCTTGCTTTCCAAAGAATAAGGAGTCTCTCTCTCTCTCTCAAACTAGCAAGGCACTGACTGTGAAGGAGGAGGAAGGCATTTATTCAGTGACTAATACTGCAGCTTGTATAGTCCTACAGGGGAGGCAGGCAGAGAGGAAATACAGATCCTGCTTTTGAGCTCTTTTACCTTCTGGATGCAAATCCTACCATTTCAAGTGTTGGTCACCAGCACTACTGCAAATCGTGGCTGTGAGGCAGGATCTCTCCACCAGGGTTATGGGAAAGGGGGGGGGAGGGGAGGCACAAGAAAGGGAGAAGGCAGGAAATGATGAGTAGAAGAATTTCAAAACAACTCCTTTCTGACTTCTAGCTTACCCCATGAGTTTAGGAAAGGATCTGAGGACAAACGAAAAAGATATTAGATTGCCTTTGTTCCAACTCCCTAATGCTCTTCCTTGTTGTCATACTTACAGAAAATGGATTCCAACAACTGTAGTGCTGCTGGCATGAGAATACCATGGCCAATCACATCAATCAAAAGCATCTCACTGGGATTCACCTCTCTGTATCCAACTTGTACTGTCCTGGACAAGAATCCACTTACTTCTCCCCTCCCAACTCCTCAAATGCATTTGTCTCCTCTGGGGAAAGACATACGTTTCTCTGACGAGAAGCCCTAACTCCTACAGGCACCAGAGGCAGCCCAAAGACCAAAGAAGGAATGAAAAGCCATCCATTTTATGTTGAGGACTCAATGGCTCCTTTCCACAAAGCTCCCAAAGAGGCAGGAATTTCATTAGAGTGCCTTTGCCACTACACGCTGGTGAGAGTATTACTGTAACTGAAACAGCAGTTGTTCTAATTAAACCAACGCAGAGCAGACCACCTTAATCACCATCACAATTTCATTTTCCTTGAGGAGAGAGGGGAAGAGGAATGAAAACTGATAAGGAGGGAAGACGAGGTATTGTGGTTAGTCTGTTTGCTCCTGGTTCCCCAGTTTAGAGAGCTAAGGAATGTCTCATCTCTGTAAAGATTAATGCGAGCTTCTGATGGCATGTTTTATTAAATGGTTATATAATAATTAATGCTTGAAAGTAGAGTTTCCAAAAGCCACTAAATGCTTTAATAGGACAAGACCCAATGGCTTTCAATGGCATTTGTGCTTGCAAGTCACTCAGGTGCACTGCAAAATTTCACCTCTACTCCCTTATTCAAATTAGTGCCTCATTTACTTCATCAGCACGACCTTACTGTGCTACATGAAAGAAACTAGGGGCAGGGTTGAGAACCATAAGCTCTTTAGGGAGAGGGTCCATGTTTCCTCAACCTTGAGTGGAGGGAGGAGGTGCCAGCAGCACATAACCGGAGCAAGAAATCAGTCAGCTGAGGAGCAAGTACCCAGGCACCAAGGACACCTGAGGAAATAACAGCACAATAATTGCCATCCTGACTCTCCCAAAGCCTGCAACAGGGAGGCACATCAGTCCTGGAGACGAGGCATGCTGGGCAGGCCAGATAGAAATGCTGCTGGCAAGCTAGGAGGCCAGTGGGCCAAAGCTTAATAGGAAAACAGCAGTGATTTGTCTCCACCACTATTTATGTTTCAAGCACATGACAGGCTGTCAGTGGAAGTGAGTGCTGCTAAATTTACTGCTTCTCTGATCTCCGCCACAGTTGCATACTTGACAAGTCACTTCATTTGAAGGGCTAGGTGTTGGGCTGGACTTCCCTCCCCCACACTCTCCTCCAGTGAAAGCCACAAGCCAGCTGTCTTTGCACTGCAAACTCTTCCCCTTGGGGGTTATATTACAAGGGTGTGAGTTTAGAGAAGTGGGAAGTTTCCAGCATATTCGTTTTCAACCCTGATACATGCTGCTCTTATTCTGGGCCACTTGACTGCAGATGTGTGTCTGACAGGACACACATTACTGAACTGAACTAACAGCTGGGTTATAGGGCTGGGCATTTGGAGACAGAGCATGTGAGAGTGTGGTGAGCCCTGGCGAGTAACAGCAGGGTGTATGGGTGAAAGCTGTTGAGCATCGTAAAGAGCAGTGCTAAAGCTCATGAATATGAGGGAGGAAATGCAGGTGGGTGACATAGTACATGGGAATTAGACTCTGCATGCCTGTGTGCATGTGTATGGGTGGTGGAAAAAACATGTGGAAGCACAAGTATGGGACTGGAAGTATGACGGAGCATTAATGTGAAGATGTGCATGGGGGAAGGCTGGCAGGCAGGAATAAAGGGCAAGAAGACGAGTACAGGGGTGTGTTGTGGTCTTGCATGAGGGTAGCAGAGCTGCATGTCATGTGGGAACATTTTTTTTTAGGACTATAGTTCAGAGCATTGTTTGTCTCCACTGTCCCAAGTGTTGCATGGTACCTGCATCCACACAGCCTCATGCATGCCCACAACAAAGCACCTTTGAGCAAATGGGACAAGAGAAAAGGCCTCATTAATGGCTGAAAACCTAGAATGGCTGTTAACAAACACTCCTGGAAAGCAGCAGAAGGCTGCTGTTTGATGATGTGGGCCATAAGAAAATACAGGCCTTCCCTTCCTTTTTTTTTATTCTAAATTGTCCTCATTACACTACAAACACCTTGTTGAAGGGCTTTGGTGTTAGTTGCATGCAAGCTGCTTCCTGCTTCATGCACCTGTGCTGCTGGGCTGCACCACATCTCCTCAAATGCTCTCACTCTCCTTTTGGCCACAGACATCAAGACAAGGTTGTCAGGAATACAATGTTATGAAAGGCAGCCAGAAGGGAGTGGGCACATCCTCACGCCCCAGCCACTCCTTTCCTTTCTTCTTTGTGCAGTGGAGTTCTGCTTTCTCCAGCACATCCTCTTGATCTCATGTACAAGATTCTTTCATTTTGTTCTCTCGTGCACACTCAGTAAATCACACGTGTGTGCATGCAAACACATACCCCTACACAGAGTGCTGTGCAGAAGCAGGACACATCCTCTTTTTTTATTGCCACGAGGGTTCAGGATGATTGCAATTGTACCCCAGGCCTTCAGAAATGTGGAGCTCTGCTTGTTTTTCGAGTGGTGCAGGCCAGAGGGCCTTGTTCTGCAATTGGGCTGCATAGTTTATATGATTAAATGCAGCATCTGCAGCTACATTAGCTGGGCTAATAGTGACAAGAGCTATCAATTCTCATACTTCAATGAATAAACTGATTGCTAGCTGGGGACAGAAATCTCCCCTTGTCTCTCATCTCCATAACGTACAAACTTCATGCTTTATGTGGGTTTCATGTCACCGTATGCACACAGCAAGGTTGCAAATGGGCCACTTCTTTCTCTCTCCTGGTAGTTTACAGTACCACAACACTGGGCTGTATTGACAGCACCAATACATAGCATACAGTCACTCCTCCCTAATGGCAGCATCTTGTCCTCTTTATCAGCTTTGCTACTGAAAGCATCTGCGATGGCTTGTCAATACTTTGTCCTCACCCTGCTGATCTCTGGATGCCAGTCACACGCTGACTAAGGTTGCCTCTTTAGAAACCCAGGAGTGGATAGAGGGAAACAGAGAGAGGTGGAGTTTGTGAGTTAGAGTCTGACAAATAGTTTTGGGTATCTTTTATTCTTTGGTGCACTGCTTTCCAAAGCAACATTACAGACATTTTTATGAGCAGCTCATCCAAGGCTGCTCTAAATTTTACCAGGGGTGGGGGAGAAACATGACAATCATGCCCTCCCACCTGGCCTCCAAGGACCAGGAATTCATCCACAGTAATCATCCGTGCCCTGTGGATTGAGGTCCTCTGACACTTTTACTGGATAATAGCCCCTCTTAATAATCCAGCCATCCAATCAAATTCCTTTTTATCACCTCTCCAATACCAATACTCTGTCTGAGCACTCTATAGGCGAGGACTCAATGGAGAAAAAAAAAATAAAATCCCGCAACTTCTGACCATAAGGTATTGAAATAATATAGAAAACAAGGTTTTCAACCCCCCTCTCCCCAAACACTTATTTCCTTATTTCTCAGCTGCTCTCAAAACTGCTGTCCTTGTATTTCTAAGTCCAGCATTCCAAATGGGATGCTGGGTTTCATTAAAACAACTTCCTGGCTTATAGGTTATGTCAATATCCTGGTGGAATTTTATGCCACTAATCTCAGCAGTCTGCAATTGCAGAACAGTTGAAGAAGGAGAGGAATGTTAACTACATTAAAACGGCAAATTCACCTGCAGACTGTATTTTTTTTCACTGCTTCAGGAGCAGAAGGTCCTGAGATAATTTTCAGGCAGTATGAGCTTGCATATCCAGGGGTGTGCAACAAGCAGGAAGGAGAGGGAAGAAGAGAAAATGAAGGATAATGGAGAATAGGGGAAGAACTGGCAAAACAACAAGAAAAAAAAGCAAAAAAAAGCATAAAGAAGGTAGTTTGTGAGACACAAGTCTTCAGAGGAAGGACAGAAAAGGAAATGAGACACAGAGCATGAGGTACAGGTGAAAGGTTGATTAAAAAAATGCAAGGGGATGCAGAGGGTTAGGGCAAGTAAGCAGAGCTCTGAGCCAGGTGAATCACCACAGGAAAGCAGTGGGGAACATAGTGTTGGCAGGGAATACAGCAGACAAAAGGGAACTGAGTTTTGAGTCTTTCAGATGTCTTACAGTTGTACTGATCTGTGGTAAACAACTTCACTGCTCACAGGCAATACAAGGCTGTTGGCAGCATCACTGAGTGTCTCAGACTCTTAGATGGCATGTATACATGCACAGGACATAAAAGTAGGAAGAGAGAGAGGTTCCCATGATCTTTGATAGTGAGGGCTTGGGTCAGAGTGGGAACGTTTGGTGCTAATTCCTCCTCTTGACTTTCTGCCTGCTTAATCTTATTAGAGGCAGTTAAAATACACCATTAACTACCATGCCATTTCTAGACAAACAAATGCTCTCATTGCTAGCTTCCCAAATACAGAGAAGTCCTCTACGTCTCAGTTAATAAACTGCTCCATGCTATGAGACAGTCTGCTATTCATGGATCAAAAAGACAAGGAAGAAACCATAGTCCCAACCTTCAAACAATCCTAGAAGATCCTCTCTGTCTAGAAGATAATCTTCAGCACTTCCCATGTAGCCCTGGAAGAGCTCTCATGCATTTCTTTTTCTCTTCTTCTCCTAGGCTCTTGCTGTGAACAAGTCCCAGTTTGCATGAAGGCCAGTGTGGCTGCTAAGAGATTCAGGGTAGAAAGAAACACTGTGATGCTACAGTTGCTTGTTACTGGGGTCATCTGGGGTTTTGGTACCCTCACTTACAAATCTGTTCTGGTGGGCAGTGACTACTCACATCTTCCAGCTGTATCAGCTTGTCATGCAGTGGAGCTGGGCCACCTGATGCATGCACAGGAGGGAACCCATAAACTAGGATACGGCATGAAGCTGCTGCAAGAGGGAACGAAGATGAACTCTAACTTGCTGGAGACCATGGGTGTGCTCCTAACACAACATGGGAAGTGACCTTGCTGCTCTGTGATCTCCTGAATGATTATCTTGCCCAAAGAGGCTCTCATTTCTCATATGTAATGGGAAGACTGAGGTCTACTATGAGGGGAAGGAGCTTGCCACTCAGATCTGAAAAATCGTGGCTTTTCCCATACCCCTTTTGTCTTCCAGCTGGAGGCACTTGTAGGGAGTCATAGGAGAGAGCTGAAGGAAGGAGAAACTGAGATATCTATTCAGGTATTTCTCGACTTAACCCCAAAGCTTTCCTGAGCTCCTTCCAAACAGAAGTTGGCTGAAGGTGACATATAAGCCTTCAAATTTGAACCTCCTTGGGAACTTGTGTATGCTGCTCCAGCCAGCATGCTTTCTTAGCTCATATATCACTTGCTTAATGATTCAGGGATTTGAATAGTTTAACATGGAGCAGATAGTGAGTTGGAGGCAGGAACGTTTGACTCCCTGCCTGTGTTTCTGTACACTCAGTCATTCACAGAACTGGTTAATTTCTGCACTAACCCAAAGGCAAACTTGGCTTTTTCAATTAAGAAAAAAGAAAGAATAGACATTTAGGAGCCCTCAGAGAGACAGAGATGGGTTAATGCTGGCAGAGACTATCTAGCACTGCTTAGAGTCATAAAAAGGGACATGGTCTTTCTTCCCTTTCCAGGCAGGAATACCACTCCCCTCCTGCGCTGTGGTGCCCATCATCAGCCCTGTGCAGGAGAAGATGCCTTAAGAGCTGGGGCAGGAACACAGGCTGCCAAGACACTTGTCTATATTCTCTTCTCAGCTTTCTGTATGGTAGCTATGGAGGTGCCAGCAGCCTTTCCAGTTCAAAGACTGGAATCTAGGTGATAGATTAAATCTCAACCTACGCAAGAGTCTTTCTAGGGAATGAGGCTGCAGAAATTCCTACTGAGTTTTCTCAGGAGAAATGCAGTCTAAGTTAGATTCAGACTAATAGCCTAACACTTGTTCCTCTCTAAAAGCAGAAAATGCCCAAGGCGTTTTTCTTCTGCTTGTGCACAGACACTGATCACAAACCTGTGTACAGCACCACATTCTGGGTCCCTTCTGCAGGGAAAAATCATTACGCAAAATCACACGCATACACCCAGAAAAAAAGGCAAAAGATGAAAAAAAAAATTGTGTGTAGAGGGAACAGTCGCAGCTGTTTCAGTTTATGAGAGAAGAAACTGTATTTCAAAGAGAATACAGGAATTTTCCCATTTGAGAAAGTTATTAACCAGAATTCTCAATAAACCTCGCTCCATTTATATGCCCTGAAACTGAAGGGCCCTAACAGAGAATATAGTGCATTTTACAGGGCTCTGCCCTGCCAAGAAGAGCTCACAAGCCTCAGACCTCACCATCCCTAAGATCTTAATCACCTCTCTTGCTTTTTGACCTCCTGCTTCCAGATTCTCACTTTTTTTCCCTTCTTCAGTTCATGCACCTCTCTTTGTCTTTTCACTTCTTCCTCTTACCCTCTCCCCCTCTTCCTCTTCCCCCATTATTCTCTCTATCTTCCAATCCTTTTCTCCTTCCACTCATGTATCTGTTTGAAAGGCTGAAACCTGACTGTAACTCAGCTGAGCTATTGCAATGACAAAAAACATTCATGGAATAGTGTATTCGGGAAATATCTAGGAGAAGAATTCTTACACTTGCAGCTTTGTTTTGCTTTTATAGTTGTCTGTTATGTGGCAAACACGTGTGGCGATTGCTCCAAGAGAGACGATGCTGTTTCACACCACATGGCTGCAAAAGATTTTCTTCTGCTGCTTTGAAGCTGTCAAGAATTAAACCAGAGAGGGGAGAAAAAAAAAAAAAAGAGGAAAGAAACTACCCTACAAATGATGGAGTATGCTACAGCTAAAAAGAAATCATTGGGAGGTGTTTTGCAGCAAAGAACTTCACTTATGGAAGCTAGGTTGCTGGAAATTTCCTTGAAGATGATCCACTGAAGATATGTTTGATTTGAACTGATAAGGGTTGCTGCCCACTTGTACTTGAGGTCCCTCAAAGCTCAAGGTTAACTAAAAGGCTTTTGCATATACTAGTTTTGATGCTTAGGACATTTATCAAGAAAGCAAGAAGACAACAGAAGATATCATGGTAGCGTAAAAGAGGGAGTAAAAATCAGAGAGAGATGGTCAATCCAGCAATCACATGCATACCTGCTCTTAAAAATGGAAAACTCAGTCTGAAACATACATTCATGTTTCACTCCCAGTTGTTAATGAGGTATCAACTTAAGGAGATGACAGGTTACCCACAAAGGAAAAACAATAAACCAAGCAGTTATATAAATAAAGGACACTACCTTAAAGTTCTCTCATTGCTGGAGGAAAGACAGGGGTTCAGGTGGACCACTGCTCTTTTTCTGGCAAGGCCACTCTTAGACACATCCTCTGTGTCCTGTTGCTTTCCACTTCTATCTCACAGTGTCTCAACACACATTATTCTACACTTATATTTGAATGTGGTCAACTTTATGTAATATTTTTAATGCACCGGCTTGGAAATGGAAGTATAACAAGCACTGCAAAACTGATATTATCCTCATTAAAACAGAAAAATCCTCCTTCACCAAGTATGACCTAGTATATGTATCTCCCTTTCGGACAATACATACTGTGCCATGCATATAATGGAAGCAATAAATAAGCCATTATGTAAAACAAGAAGAGGCTTCCTAATAGGGCAGTGAATGTTTGGTATGCAGTCATTGATTTAAACATCAGCCAAACAGGTAATGATTAAAAGATGAGAAAATGCCTCACTCACCTGGTGGCCTCCCTCAAGAGCCCAATCAACACGTTACAAAAACCTTCCACTGTTTTTCCACAGTAACTCTCTGGATAACTCCTGCTGAGGAGGTTCCAAGGTGCAGGGGTGGGAAGCATCTGAAACCTTCCCATTTGGAAAACAGAAGACCTCAGCTTCCAGTATTTTCAGTCTTGTGCTTTCCCTAGCACACAAGCCATGGTATAAGTTAAGTAAGAGCTTGGTCTTCTACAGCAAGCAATTTTCAGCACCCACACCAGTAGAGGGAAGGTCCACTCTAGGATAAGAGCAACAGCAAAAGCAGCTGCTGTTCAGCACTAGAAAAGCAATCTTTTTCTGTTTCCATTGCATCTCCTTACCTTCACTGGTCAAGGAACCCTCCTTCGTATCCTGAGATACCTACACGTGCTCATAAGCTTCTTCATAGCCAACGTGCAACCCAGTGTCAAACAAGCTTATGCTCAATTACTGAGGGTTTTGAGGCTGAACAAAAACAAATTGCCAAAAATATAGCATACTGGAGACAATCTTTAGAGTGAGCATTCTATGAGCCTGACATGGAAGCAACTGTCCATCTTACTGATTTGTACAATGCTGCTTCTCTTTCAATTCACCTGCTTTTAACCAGCTGATTGAACTGTCTCAGGAGACTCCCTGGTTCGGAGTTCACCTCCATGCAGCTCTTCCTGTCCATCTCCTCTTAGTAACCAGCCCTTCTTTTCCAATTCCCTCAGTATGAATAAGAATATCTCTGCAGGGAAAAGTCGTCTTTCTCTGCAATTCTCAGTTTAATACTTTGACGTGGCATCAATATCCTGCTGCTATCTCTTCCTTCTAATTAAGTTCTACCTCTGGCTTTTATGCCCCTTCTCCTTAAGTCGTTCAATTTTCCTCTTTTCTCTGGCTTGCTTCACCCTTCCTGGTGGGGTTTGATTTTTTTTTCCTCTCCCTTTCCTCCTCTCCTGGAAACCTGCCAGCGATACTGCAGAAGGGAGCACACTGAGAAAGGTTAGGCAAACACAACATTATTACCAGAATCAGCAACATATTGCTCATTAAACATTTAAAATCAACAGTTGCTGGCTTGATCTGCCAATATTGTGAGAAATGCCAGTTTTAGCTCAAGGTGCCTCTTGTTTCCAAAATGGCTTTATTTATGATGTGGGAGCTGGTGGCTGCCAGAACAAAACCCTACCTCCAGCGGCCAACAACACCCAAGCTACAGGCAGCTACGCGGAAAGTTCCCTAGCGAGCACCAATCGCTTCTGCCTCCCCATCGCCCCCGCTGCTTTCCAGAAACAAATGGATGTGTAAGAGCACAGAAATGTGTTTGCAGGAGATAAATTATTTATCTGAAATTTACTGTTGTGAAGTCAGCGTAATTCTCAAATCCGCAGACATATTTTATGCACTGATAGGACGTTTCAAACAGGGGCATTTGGACTCGTTTCTTCCCTCCTCCTGCAAGTATTAACACAATAATGCCTCACCTGGAAAAGAAAGAGCTGGTGCTGGAGCTGGAACGGCAATAGGATAATATGCTTGTAGTTTTGTATTGTGTCCCCGTAAACAAACCAGCACAACACTCTTCCCCCCTCCTCCCTCAAGTTTCTGTGATAACTTGCCTTTATTTTTTCTCCTGAGTCTACAATGCTGATGCATTTGGTAGTTAAAAAATAGAAGCTTTATGCCATATCAGCTACAAACATCACGACTGTAGGCAAATCCCAGAGCCCTTCAGCTCTTTCAGTGCTCTCCCTCCTGCCCTGCTGCAGTCCTTGCTCTCCCTAACCAGGTCAGAAACAGATCACTTCTATACCCGTGCACACACCCACATGCACACCGCTATATAGGCACTCTCCTTTCTTCTGCTGGTTTCTGGAACATTTCTGCATCCATTATGGCCCATCAAATGTCACATTCTTTCAGACCTCCAAACTGAGATTCCTTCTTTCTAGAAAATAATTTTGGGGAAATTTTGCCAATTTTTCTGAAAGGAACAGAGCTGATTCCTAGATCTTGGTGTGAAGATCTCTTCACTCTGAATTGTACTGGCTTGAAGCATAAAAATTAGATTTTCTTCTGCTAAGGCAGGAGTAAAAAGGCCAATTACAAGCCACACAGTTTGCATGGCAGATAATCAGCCCACCATTTCCAACAAGCTTTTGCCCACCAAGCAGTTAAGTTCCACAGATGCGTGCAGGCACCCTTCACTTGAAGTCAGTCAGAATGAAAATGAATATTGCCTGGACATGTCTTTCCTGTTGTTCTGCACAGGTGTATTTAAATCAGCACATGCTCAAAGAGAAGCCAATAGCTTTCTCAAGGCTCTAGCAAATCCAAAAGGCAGCAGTAAAGACTGTGGTTTTCCAGACTATAAGTGAACATTTTTGAGAAATCAGATGGAATGCTTCCAACAATCCGGACTTCCTGCAGAGAAGTCCCAAAAGCTCCACATTTGAACAATAATTCCATAAGTGGATGCACTCCCCCACCTGCCACTTAAGAAGCCTAATCACATACCAGATCCTCCACTGGAGCTGGCCACTGCACAGCAAAGGAAAAGTTGGCAGTCATTCTCACTGAAACATAGCCTAAGCATCTTGAAACGTTGCCACTAGAGTTTTCAGAGGGAAAAGAAAATGTAAGACTCCTTTTGATTTAAAAACAGTTACTCTCCTCCTTGCATCTGGTGTCCCTTTTGTTTTTTAATTCAAACAAACACCTGACCTATGGTCAGATAAAGTATGCTGGATTTTCACTGATAGGAGCAAATTTTCACAGTGGCTGCAAATGGCTATTTTTGTGTGCTGTTTGGTATTCCACAGGAAAGATGAAGCCCTTCTTCCCACCCTTCCCACGATAATTACCAGCCACTGCTGTCAACAGGACTGCAAGGCCCTGCTCAGGTCAGTCAAAACCACCATACTGTTATACTTACATTCTGTGGCTGCAACTGATGCTGAAAGATTGCTGCTGCATTAACCTATATAATAGGCAGCCACCAGAGATCTCAGTCCACAGCCCAGTTATGGTAGAGCACCGTGGATCCAGTCAAACCTGGGCCATATGCAGCAAGTGATCCTCAAAGAGTGGGGCAGGTTGTGATCCACCTACTCTTCTTAAATAGAAATGGAAGTGTCAATGTTAACCTAGGCAATGAAATGTCTATGGGTCACAGTCCAGCTTTCTGGGCCAGAACTGAATCAGAACTGACCTCTTGCTTCATGAGAGGCATCAGAATAGATAAAGTAGCAGCAGGTTTTGTTAACCAGTCAATGACTTGATCAACCAACAACTGTAAAGAAAGGACAGCACACGTGTATCTCCTGGATCTGAAAAAAGTAAGACTTGATAAAAAAACCCCCTAAACCCAAAATAAACTCAAACCCTTTTGCAATGAGAGCATTGGTAATTAAAGCTCAAGGTACGCCAGATAATTTAAGCAGAAACAAAGCAAGTCTCAATTTCTACGCATGGTACCATGACCTGAGGGCTGAAGAGAGAGCAGCCCCACAAACAGCAGTACGCTCTTTCTAAAAATCCAGCAGCGGTGAATTGGTTTGCTCAACTTGCAGTATAGTTGTAGCTTTAGATGGTACAATGATTTAACCATTTAATTGCCTGGAATCATTGGCCTAAAATGAGTGTTCAATAAATCTGCCCCCTAATAAGGCCAGGAAGTTCCCCTAGTCCCCATGGGTTACACCAGCTGGCAGACCCTCATGCTCTGAAGCAATGCTGCACTGCAGAACTGTGTCAGTGTCAGAAACACCTTGCAACCTTCTCCCAAGATGGTTTGCTGAGAGCTTGATCCTTCAGGCCACAGGTCTTCACAGATGCCTACTTTATCTGAACAAAGTGCAATAGTTGTGAAGGGGCAACTTTTTATCGATTTAATTAAAGTTATGCTACCCATCCTCTGGTCAGCATTCTCACATCATTTCAAGAGCGTTGTGTTTCTGTCAGTACACGCAGATTCTCAGTGAAGTAAAAATCAAAATAAGCCAGCCATACGCACCTCTAGAAGAGGGTCAATTTTAAAATTACACCTTTGGTTAAATGAGTGCAACTTCCTCACGCAGCCAAGCCCTGAGCTCCCTTTTTAAGAATAGGTAGCACACCAAAAGCTATTTTCTTATGAGAAACCCCAGAAATAAGTTTCAGGCCTCAGAGAGAAGGATTAATTTGCTAGTAATGAAAGTGACACACAGGGAAAATGTAAAATCAATCTTGTGTTTAAAGGCAGAACAACACTGGCTCCACTTCCTTTTTTTTTCCTCTCTCCCTCGCTTTCTCCCCCTCTCCCCATAGTGGCTTGTTACCACCGAGCATACATTATGCACATTACCCACAAGCCTCTGCTCTGTTTAAATTAAGAAAAGAAACAGCGTTTTTAATCAATCTATTTGCACTCTTCTGCCACAACTCACAAAAGCAGTTTGATTTCTTTTCATTGCTCTCAAGAGAGCTGAACACAGATGACTAAAAAAACCACTACAAACTAGTAATAATAATAACAGCAATAGTAGTAATAATAATAACGACACCCCTCTCCTCTCCAAAAAAAAAAAAAAAATGGAAAGGAGAGACACAGTTAGCTGGTCCTTGAGTGAAACATAGACTACATTAAAAAATAACAGGTCAAACTTAGCCAAACCTCAGTGTTATGGCTCATTCTGACCTTGGATATCCATCCCTCACATCACCAACAGCTAAGATTAACAGCCAAACAGCACAGGGACTTTTCAATCCTTCAAAAATCAGATTGTCTGCACCTTTTCTCCAATTCCTGGCAATTCAGCTGCGTGCACATTTGGAAATGAAGTTGTTCCCGGGAATTGAGACCCTATCTTGGGCTTTGTATACTCTACGATTCAAACGCTAAATTAAAAATAGCAGAGAAATGTTTAGCTGGTTTTGCCCATAATGAATCACTGCCATAATTAATTCTACCCTTTAGATCTGTGGAGTGTTAATTCTTTCCTTCTTTCTCTAGTAAGGCAACAGGAGGAAAAACAGCCCATAATTTAACAAGACTATATCATGCTGAGAACTCCTGCTCAGTTTTCTATCCATGAACGATTTTACATGGGGAAAACCTTTTTCTCTCCCTTTCTTCCATAGGCGAAGAGAAAAGAGAATCAGTCAACCTAGAAAGAACAAGGATCTCCTCTTTGCTGGACCTCTAATGGGAGGAGACCTTGTAATCACAGAAAATGGTTCCTCGTTGCAGATGCTCTTCCACCTCCTCCACCACCCTAAGGCAGCACCCAACTTCTACATCTGAAATACCAGTCTAGGGCAGCTACATGTAGCTAGTTGTATGTACATACTTTATGCTTCCAGACCTAAATATTCCCTGAGTCTCCTGTGTTTTAGATTCCTGGACTTAGCTGTTTAGACGGTAAAGATCGTGCCAACATGGTGATATGTCTTTCTGCTCCAACCCAGATACATAACTTGTCCCTTTCAGACATATCAAAGACATACACGGTACATTAATGCTAAATTATATTCACAGTTCAAACTGTGAAAAAGATTTGCTATTCAAAGAAGTAAAGCCAGGGACCATATCCAAGATACAAATCTAGATGCTAGTTCAAAACCGAAACATGCAAGTATTTTGGGTTGTCAACACCTTAGGCTTTGGTTTATACTTATCTTTAACCAAAATACTGCCATTTTCCCCTGCGGCTTTAAAAATTGAAGGAAGGAAGGGAAGATACTGGTTATCTTCCTAATTGCTTCTTTGTAGCAGCCATCTGCATAGGAAATAACAGTGGGATTTGCCATCGGCTTTAAGAGAATTAGATGCTCTCTGTGCACAGAAAAGTTACTGGCTCTGGATGGCTAACTGCATTAGGCTATCTGGAAAATCCCAGCTAAGTAGCAACTCTCAGTAGTGCTGGGAAAAGGAAATGAGAAAGAGTACAGCAGTCTAATGGTATCGCTAAAAAGGAAGGACTGCCCTCAGTATTGGCAGGTACTCTTTGACCTAGAGGAAGCACCATTTCAGAAGCAGCAAGGGAATGGAGGGGTAGAGTGGGTGCAACGCACAAGCACATTGCAGTGTGTCTTCCTATCTTTGCTACCAATGTGTGGCATTAGAGGCAACGAATACACAATTTCTGGCAGACACAGTGAAGAAAAGGAAGTGCCTGGAGAGCTTTCGAGCTTGGGCTGGTTGCTACGCAGATGAACAACCACTACCATACTGCAAGGGCTGTAGTATTTTCCAGTCAGAGAGCAAAAGGTGCCATGCTGCAGAGCTCTCCTGTTGAAGAGCCCTAGACAGAAGAACCCCTTTGCAGGTAATCAGGAAAAGCATCAGCCTCACCATGTTAGGAGCATGCTCTAAGAGGGGTCTCTTCACATCACCTTTTCTCACCTAACAGTGCTAATGCACCAGACTCTGCCAGTATGCACTGGAGAAAGAGTAGCTATCAGCCTGTGTTAGGTAAGTGGGGGAACAGCGGGTCACCATGAAGGACTTTTGACTTGATCAGTGTAAACCCCAGGCAGTCAATTGGTCTAGACCCCAGCACAAACCACATACAGAGCTGAATGATACAAACTTGCCAGTGATGAGGGAAATGATCACATGAAACAATTGTGTGGGCAAGTTAATATTTTTTGAGGTGACTAAAACTGCACCAAAATGTACTTGCTTTTAAGAGGCTCAGTCCTTGAGCCCCAAGGTTCTGGTCCAGCCAACCACTGTGCCTGTGTTACCAACCCTGCAGTACAAAGGGAGTAAATATATAGTGAAATGGCACTGGACAGCTGCAGTTTATGCTATATACACTGAAAAGGTTTACTTGGGACTAGACTTATTCCAGCCTCATGGGCTGACCACCATCAGCAGTTAGAGAGTTTGTGCATCTCCTGTTTTAGCTTCAAAGACAGCATATGCCCAGAAACTTTCCTGCAACAGGAATCAAAGTAATGAGACAACTGGGAGACATGCTTCCAAAGCACGGTCAGGATTGAAACTCAAATGCTAATGTAGATACATACCATACCATACCATACCATACCATACCATACCATACCATACCATACCATACCATACCATACCATACCATACCATACGTTGCACTACACTTTATAAGGGATACATTTCTACATATAAAACATGATTCAAAATCAATTTCCTTTGTAATTATTTACACCCGGGGTGGAGAGTTCATGAGAGCTGTCAATACTTCACCGTGCCAAGTGTAAAAAGAAACCTCACCACCTCTACTTATGTGCAGCAAAATCGGATTGTTTTCCAAGATCCTTACTTTCTTCTGATTCTCGACATCCTCAGTATGACCTCCCTCACTGATTCACACTTCATATGCCCACTACGTTCCAGTGATTGCTGTAAAGTCTGTTTAACAAGAATAAATATTGAGCATCACAACTCAATTATTCTGCAATCTCCACGTCCAAAAATTTATTAGAGATTCCCATTATCCTCTGCCTCAGGAACACCATACCCTTTCTTTTAAAAATTCTGATTACAGACAGAAGACTGGTTGTAAAAGTGAGATGGTAGAAGAGATTTCATGTGTGATTCGCTCAGTTTTTAAGGTAGAGGATGCTCTTCTCAAACACCAGAAACACGGGAGATATATCGGAGAAGACTCCATCTGCGTCATCAACCATTCCAAGCAGAAACAATCCTGCCATTGGAAACAGGGACACTTCAGATGATCATGTACAAATTAAAGGAAAATGCCTTTCATGTTTTGTTCCACTGGGTCTGTGAGGCTAAGAGAAATAGGTAGTTGTTTACATCTGTAAGGTAAGTAGATCGGACTCAAGTACAGAGATACATGCTGCTTTGTGGGTGTATATTCACACAGTAAAACAGGCATTAATGGATAAAAATCAGATCACCTACTATTAGGATTTCCTATAAAATAGAAATTCTTTAGAGCCAGAACTCCCATGTCCCAGGCAACCTAGGTTTATCATCGACTTGCTGCAGTGCAGGACAACCACAGACCAGCAGGTCCCTATTTCAGTAGTCTTAATGAACTCCAGCAGGCACAACAGGGTCCAGAGGTAGTTGCGAGTTTGCTTGCTCTCCTAGGAGCAGAGAGTAGCTTGGTTTCTCCTCTTATCTGGTTCCTGAAAGCTTTGGAAGAAAGGCTTCAGTAGCAAAGAGCTTCATCTGTCTCCTCAAGATTTTTGAACAGCATATAGTTCAAATAGACTGCTCAAGTCTGAGGCACCTATGGTGCTAGGGCTGAACAAGAGGAGAAGAAATGCTCTTTAGTGCATGGACATGTGAAGACTTTTGAAGTCTACACAGTATTTTCTCCCCTGCTGAGTTTCATTTCCCAGTGAAGAACTATCATTATATATATAAATACCAGCTCACATTTTCACCTATCACTCACATTTCTACATTCCCACGCCTACTGCTCAAATGCTTCTGGTGGGTCACTTCGCTCCTGAAGTTTTGCTGTCTGATCACCATGATAAACAGATCCAAGAGTGTGCTGCTGATATACAATGCAATAGGCAAAATCCTTCCCAGATATTACTGTTAACCTCTGCTACACCTCCACTCATGTGGCACAGCTGACGCTCTGGAAAGGCAGTCAAGAACTAGGCTTAGGGACAGAAGTAAAAATCTAGCAAGTGTCAGTGTAGAGCTCTCTGACGCTCCTGAAGTTCTTCCAAGTCCTGCAAAAAAGCTCTGTGTGTGTGTACATATGTATGCATGCATGTGTGTTTCTGCATGTGATGGAGGACTTGGCTCTATATGAGAAGATGAGGAATATGCCCTCCTTCTCTTCCTCCTCCACCCAGAACAGTATAAGTAGCTGGATTTGATTTTCTTCTGCATTTCTTCTAGATTTACTTGGTTTGTCAAGTCCACAGGGCAACATCCAGAGCTTTAGATCACAGCAAAGCCCATGGCACTGGGTGGGATGGCTTAGACAGCCAGTACATTGCACATAATACAGCTCAGTCTTGAACTGTATCAGCCTCTGTTATCCCAGTTCTCAGATTCGTATAGCTTTGGCAGTTCCCCTCCTCCTTCCATTTACATCTTTGTTCCTAAAGCTGTATCAAAGCATCTGGGGCTTCACCCCAGTGCCCCTGCTCCCTAAGCCCTGGGTTTTCCATCCCCAGCTCTGCCAATAGCCCTAGCAAGCACCAAGAAGACAGAAAATGGAGAAAACACTGATTTTTACTTTTTTCTCTCTCTTCCTTTTCTTTTCAGGATCCTCTCCTGGATGAGTGGCTAACCGCCTGGAGCAGCTCTAACCCTTCTATGGCAGCACACCACACTGCTGGGCATTATTCACAGAGGACAGAAACAGGATAGGGTAAATGTAGAGGGAAGGCAAGTGGAGAAAAATGAGAGTCAGTAAATGACTGCAAACCAATGAGTGCCAACAGACAGGAGAGGAACGAAGAGCAGGGAGGGCTCTGACTGGGGTGTTTATACTTAAGAGCAATGGCAGTTACCATGCAACTGGGATCAGCAGATTGATGAGAGGGGTGCTCCCTCCCAGGAAAGCTGCAAGCGGTGCTCAGCCAGGCAGTCTCAGAGACAGCACACTGCCACCTAGCCAAACTCCCAGGGCACCCCAACTCACTCCTCCATCTGCCCAGACAATGGGATGCACTGAGATGTCTCCTGCCTTGGCTGGCACCTGGGCCGAGTGGGCCAGAGACTTGCAGATCTGCCAGGGACACAGGGTAGGGAAGCAGAGCCCCTTTGAAGACAAAACTGCTGCTGGTTATGGCACCCCAAACACAGAAAAAAACCATCAGCTGGGATGGAGGCAGGAGGCTGGATTTGTTTTCTTCTTTAACGGGCTGCTCTCAGACAATAGTAGGCTGCAGCACTGTGGAGGCAGGAGGCTCTTGCATTCAGGGCTGCCTGCCTTGCACTAGAGGATGACAAGTGCATCTCAGCCAGGCGTTGTGTGGCTAGTGGGCTGCAGGACTGCTGTCAGGGGATGCAGGCTCTACCATGCTGGGCTCCCCCAGACTAGTGTATGGGTCCAGCAGCCCAAGGTGGAGGGAAATCCCCAGAACACAGCTGGGTCAGCTAAGAAATGTCATTTGCAAGACAAGGCTGAAGAAATGGCTTCCTCTGCAGCACAAGACAGCCTGACAGAGGCCATCAGCACAGGCTAAAACCACAAGAAGAGGCCTGGAGAGGCTAAGCCAGCAGTGCTGCTGTGAAAGCCCTTCCCTGTTATAAGCAGCAAAACGCTGATACCAACTGAAGTTTACAGAGGCCCACACCCATCCAGCCAGGCAGCCTAGCTGATTTACTCCAGCATCTCTCTGACACTGGCTTCTGTGCACAAAGCCCTCTTCCCTTCGCAGGAAAGGCTTCCTTGCCTCCAGGAGATGGGGCAGGAGAGGGGGGATGCCAGTGGCGAGGTGCTCACGCTCCCAACATCTGTACCTCTGTAAGGCTGCCTCGAGTCTGGGTTCATTGGTGCTGTGAGGCACGCAGGCTGGTGTGCGCCTCACCTGGTGCTCCAGTCTCCCCCCACCCCGGGGCTGACAGACAGTCAGCCGGAGCCCGAGAGGTGCTCCAGCTGAAAAAATCTAGGACGCAGCAGGGGGCTGACAGGCAGGTGGGAGAAGAAACAGATGTGGAGTCGATGTGGTGTGAGGACTGTGTTTGACCTGCAATACAGCTAACATCAAAATCGATCTACCCGCTGTAGCTGGTCGTCCAACTCTCTGCTATCTACCCCCTTGGACACATATAACAACATATTCCTTCCTTCCTTCCTCTGCTGGACTCATCTGCCTGGATTTTTTTTGCTGTATCTGTTTACCCATCCTCCTTATTCTGCACTCATATCTCTCTCCTCCCTTCATCTTTTTTACTGTATTTTTCTTTCCCAACTGTGCATTATGGTTTCCCCATTTTATTTCTTCCACTCCCTCTGCCCCCTCATCTTTCAGCTGCCTCTCCTGTTCCTCTCTTCCCTCATCATCCGGGTCTAGCTTTCTGAGCTGGCTAAACACCTACCCATCCTTCCATCCTTTCTCTGTCACCTGTATCTGTGTGGTGTATCTATTTATTAATTTCCTATATAGCAACTACTGGCAGTTTTGCTGGCTTGTTTCTCCCTCCCTCTCCTCATCATTATGAGAAAATAATGAGCTGGTTGGTCTATGTTACTGGTCGGGGTGGGAGGTGGGGAGAGAAAGGAAGGGCACGTGGGAGCAGCAAGCCAGGTGCCCCGGATAGTTTGCCTGGGAAGGTCTCTTTCTTCCTTGCCCACTGTGGCCTCATTTATATAAGGATGTGGCTGCTTTTACTGTATATTATTAGAAAGCCTAAGAAAGCAATCATTCTGCAGAAGAGGAGGAGAGAAAAACCATTAGGAACACAAGGGCTCTCTGCTAATCATTACCTGAGACTTGCCCAGGGCTGGCAGCTAGGAAGCAGGTTTATGATTGTCTCCCATGGCACATCGTGTCTTTACATGGGGATTTTTCAAATGATTCCTTAGTTCTGGATGTTTGGAGGAAAATTAAATATTAAGCTAAGGGTTGAAGTTGGATATTAAAAAAAAAGAAGTTCTCAGCTGGTGACAAAGCCCCCACTACCTCTTCCAGCCTCATGGTCCCACTGCATTAGTCACCGGTTTATTACTACTGCCATCTGCTCACCATCCAAGTTTCTAGCCTCAGACCCTCTCAAGCAGGTCAATACCACCACTGCCTCCCATCCAGTCACAGACGCTGTCCCTGATCTCATATCCTTTTCCTTTAGCCTGTTACGGCTTTGCTGCCTTCCTAATGCCCTTCCTATCCATGTTCCCAAAGTGACGTCTATCACAGCAGTCACCGAGAGCCCACTTCCAGCTCGCCCTTGCCATCTGTGCTTTGACAGTCTCCTTTAACTCTCCACAAGTGCTGGTGAGCACATGCCAAGGGGAAAAGTGAGCAACATACCTCAACACTCAGTGGTAGCTCAGCAGTTAACTTAAAGTTGACCAGGCAAAAACTTAAGACATTAAGCAAAATATTTTTTATCCACTCCCTTTAAAATTGGCCTGAAATATCATGACAAGCATTATTTATCTTATTAAGTACACTACATTAACCTTGCAAATATGCTAATGCACAAAAGGCGCTGCCTTAGCAGCTTTTTAGAATAGGAAATTAACCATGTTCATCAGAAAGCTTTTAATTATTATTATTTCTTAAATGCTGGCGTAATGCAACAGTGCTCCTTCTGCCAGGATTGCCAGAGGAGAAGGATGAGGGACACATGCCACTTCCCTCATAGCTGTCCCCAAAAGGACAGCGTAGGTATTCCTACCTGAGCCACGCTTTAAGGAGCAGCTCTGCCCTCCAGCTGTGCTGCTGGCACAAGGGAGGGAAGAGCTGGAAGATGAGGCAGTCAGAAGAGTAAAGACTAAGCTGAGTACCTTCACTGAGGTATTGCTCTAGCACTGAAGAGGAGGGGCTACTTAGAAGTGCTGAACGCTGGGGAATGACTGCAGGTACCAGAGGGAAGGGGCCACATTCTTTGCCCAGGGTGAGCTTTCAGTAGCTGCCTGAACAGCTGGTGCAAGCCCAGCTCTAGGAGAGCACAGAGAGTCTGACAGCCACCTCACTTGGCACTGGCTTTTGCAAATAACATCCCTGGCCTGAGCAAGGTGTCTTGTCTCTCCATCTCCCTGTGGAGAGGGTGAAGTGCCCCAGGGGGCCTCTAGTCCTAGTCTAGGGCCAGTACAATGGCTCCCCAATGCCAGTGCCTCAGGTTGAGAGCCCAGCTCTGACAACAGAGCTGGGGAAATGCCTGCATGTTTGAAACAGTCCCTGTGGTGGCCATGGTGACAGCGAGATACACTCCTGCACCCTCTCAGCTGCTGACAGAGGTTTGAGCTGGTGCCATCACAATTTCTTGTCCCAAGGACACGGTCACACTATGTGGTGAGCCTAGCACAAGCCAAGCACATCTCTCTGTCTAATGGCACTGAACTGTGGGCTATAACTGCTCATAAACAGTGTGACAGAGCAATAGAGAGCATCACCACCCAAGATCCTCCTGTGTGTCAGTGACCGTACACTGCTGATTCACAGCCCTTTCCCAGGGCTTGCCCTCAGCATGGTCCTCCTGATTCCCTTTCCCGTGGTGACAGACATACTCCACCCTCCTTGATGCCTATACCTCCTCCTTGGTGAGGAGCGACAAGACCAACATTTGCAAGCAAGGCTGGAGAAAACTACTCCCACTAGCAGGAAATCTGTGATTCTCTCAGTTCATCCTGCTCAGGGCCTGATCCAGAGTGACTCTCCACCTTGGCTGGCTGTGCCTACCCTGCCACAGCAAGGGCTGTGCTCCTTCCTCCACCCAGATGGCCCTTTCTGACGGTTTTCCAGTGAGACTTTGGATCTGCATCCCTTATGTGCTGGCTGGCATTGCTGCCTGTGGCTCCTCACAGGGCAAGCTCAGCTCAGCTGGCAGAGGCGGTGCAGTCACAAACATAATTTCTGACATTTCTGGGTTTTTTTAACGGTGGTGTTACTGTTGCAGTCTGAGGGCAGCTGCTCTCACAGCTGCCGCAGCTTGCTAGTGCACTGCAGCCAGCAACACCCAGGAGATAAGGCCAAGGAGCACGGTTCTGCACTGTCTTTCCTACTATCTCCCTAAGCTTTTAAAAAGCTGTTATGTTGTGGTTTTTTTCCCTAAGTAAAATCTTAAGAGGCCAGATNGCTTGGCTTTCACGGATTTGAAACACAGCTCCAACATCTCCTGTGATGGACAGCCTTAGAGGACAACTATTCACCAACAGCCTGGGACACTGCTAGACATCTGCCCTAAAAAAAGCAAAGGCAAAAATCAAACCAGCAATCAGGAACAACCCTGATTGAGCTAAAGGAAGTCTGAATCCACTCCATGCAGACTTTTTATCCACTGTCCTTTGCACATCTGACCTTGCTCATGGTCCTGGGACCTGTCTGTCAGAGACCTTGCTGCTCCACCGTTATGGCTAGCAGAAGATGAAGGAGAGGCAGCCTCTCCTTCTTCTAAGCACTCCCATGCCTCTGATAGATAACTCGAAAGCAACACCCTGTACCCAGACACATGTGTGCACACATTCCTTGAGCTACATGAATAACACTCTTAAGACAGCCATTTCCTCAGTCCCCAGTCATGTCTGGGTTATTTGGGCCCAAATTGCACTTGGTTGCACTCAGCTGACCATGGCCTTTGAGAGGAACGGTTGCACCACAAGCGCAGAGAGATGGTTCTGTGGTAGATGTAGGAAGGGGAGATTTGCATGGGGGAGCATGCGGAAACAGAGACTAAGGATGAAGGCATACACATGTAAAATGACAAGTTTCTTATTCTCAATGAAAGCACAAAAGGTGATGGCAAAGTCATCTTTGCCCACAACAGCATTTTGTCCTCTTGGAAGATGGGGGAGAGAGAGTGAGGGGTGCTGGAGGCATAGGTGCTGGTGTGTTCCCTTCCTGGACTTCATCCTTCTCTGATCTTTCAGGTAATGAGCAACGAATCACAACCACATATTTCTCGGTATGCTCAGGTGATGCTACATAGCAGAGCAACGGGCAAATATGGAAAAGGTTTCAGGAGAGATGGAGGGAAGAGAAGGGGGAGGCATCTGGGTAGAGAGTCTATGGTTGCAGAAGAAGGTAATTTTCTGAGAAAAGTGCAGCAATTTATGTTGATCTACTATGGCTGGACCAGTGCACTCCCGTCCATCTCAAACTTATCTCCTTCCTAGTGCAAACCAGGCGCAGCACAGGGTCTGCCTCTCTCCTTCGCTGTTTCGGTGGAAAGCATCGAATTTGGAGGTTAGAACAGGCCACTCTTATCATCAGGGACTTCATCGTGGCTGCCTTTTTCCCTGACGAGCCCAGCAGCACCCCAGCTTACCAGTGGCAAGAGCACAACGCAAACCCTCTATCTATAGCCAAGTTTTCAGCATGAGGTGTGACTTAGGGAGGTTTGAAAAGTTTTTAAAGTAGACCTTAGCACTCGGGGTGGAGACACTGTCAAAGGACTACAACAGGAGCTGCAGAATGATATTGAAAAAGGGAGAAAAGAAAAAAAATAGAATTTTGATAAATAAAATATTATACAATTCATTTTTTATGCAGGAGTGTAGAGTGCACTGGCCTACTCTTTCCTGATGGTGCAGCATGTCAGCTAGCATGGGTCCCCAGGGGATGTCTGCCATGTGTGCAGTACCAACCACTTTTCTATAAGCAGAAGCCATTTGGCTGAGGAATGGTAATGATAGAGAATAAGGGGAGGAAGGCAAAGGGGAGGAAAAAAATCAGCCCTTAACCTTAGGCACCCTTCAGCCCATACATCATCCAGAATGCCTCCAAGCTCAGCCTCAGCAGTCGGGTTCCCAGAAGAAGACAACTCGATAGTAGCAAGCAGGCAAGGAATGGATTAAGACTGAGGTGTGAAATCAGTCTGTAGGAGAAGAAGGGGTGCCACCAGGAAATATCTGCAGGCAGGCTGCCACACCAGGAGAAGAAAGGCCAGAAAAAGTGTTTAATGCTTGGGAAGCTGCTGCTGCCTGTCTGCCTGTCTCTCCATCTCCTAAGCACTTTTTTTGCAGCCCAGGGGAAATGATTTCTGCTCTATTGTTGGTTGATTGGACACTTATCTAGCTGTTTCTATCTGTTTCAGACACAGAAACCAATTTTTATTTTGGCTTCCTCTCTCCTAGACATTTCTGTGCAGCATGTTGCTGGAGGATGAAGGCATACACTGGCGGTCCTGCTCTCACATTCCCTCTTCACCTCATTGCCATGACCCTAGGCCAGAGGAGCACACATAACACAGTCAAGAACTACTATCCTCAAAATACTGAGGACTATACGATCATAGAATCATCAAGGTTGGAAACAACCTTCAAGATCATCAAGTCCAACCATCTACTAAACATTATCATAATCACTAAACCATATCCTGAAGTGCGACATCCGCTCTTTTTTTGAACATCTCCAGGGATGGTGATTCCACCACCTCCCTGGGCAGCCTGTTCCAATGTCTCACCACTCTTTCAGTAAAGAAATTATTCCTAATACCCAATCCAAACTTCCCCTGATGCGACTTAAGCCCATTACCGCTTATTGCTAGTTACCTAGGAGAAGAGGCCAAAGCCAGCCTCACTACCACCTCCTCTCAGGTAGTGGTAGAGAGCTATATGGTCTTCTTTCAGCCTCCTCTTCTCCAGACTAGACAATCCCAAGTTCCTCAGCCACTCCTCATAAGATATTTTCTCCAGACCCCTCACCAGCTTTGTTACCCTTCTCTGAACCTGCTCCAGCACCTCAATGTCTTCCTTATACTGCTGTGCCCAGAACTGAACACTGTACTATCATAGTCCTCCTCCCAGTGAGAGGCAGTGGCCAGGTGAAGCACACGCTGTCTCCACCTTGCCATTCAGAGCATTTTAGCAGCATGCTGAAGACCAGCAGACTCTGCTTTGGGGTGCAGTACAGTTCCCTTGCTTGACTGTTTCTTCAATCCCACCACCTGGTTTGGTGGCAAGGGCAGGAAGAAGGTTTTGAACAGCCCAGCTCACGCAGGACGGCACTTCCTGGAAAGCAGCCCACTCTGAGTCTCTGCTGTGGTCTGTCCAGAAGGTCAAAAAGGACAGCATACCTTGGGCTATTAAAATGATTCCTTCTCTTTGAGCCCAAATGTAAAAGGAGCTGCTCTGGAAATCCTGAGCCTCAACACCTGAGGTCCTTTTAGCAAATGTTTTCAGACTGATTAGCTTCTTCAATCTAGGTCCCAAGTAAGGGTTAGCACGGTACCACTAATTTGCTGTATTGCTGAAGTCTTAAAAAAAATCTGCCGAAGCTAGATTTTCATATGGTCTATTTATTTATTTTTAAATTGCATGTCAGTGCCGGTGCCAAACATCAGTAGTCAATACAGGACTTAGATGAAAACAAATGTAATGTTAATTACATGGTTATTGTTACTCATTTTTTAATAAGCTCTTTATATGCAATCAAGTAATAAAGCAAAACTGAAGCTCTTTGCAAAACAAACTGTTCCCAAGGAAGCACAGAAGAAGCCAGAAAAATTTCCAGAAAGAGCTCCAGACACTGCAGTGAGGTTCCTAACATTGACCCCCAGGTTTTCTGACACTGCAGCCACGGCAGCTAATCTGGTAGCCTGGCAGAAGATACTGGCAAAGACAGTTACTGGCAAAGAGTAGAGCTATACATAAGCACACCCAGACTCTCTCCATCCATAATACTCCAGCCTCATGCTCACAACCAGTCTCAAACCATAAATAAGAAACAAGGCAGCTAGCTAGAGATATATCTCCATGCCTCCCCACCAAAACTCCATTGCTCATGGCAGAAATTCCAGTTCTCTGCATGTTAAATGGTTATGCGACAACATTTCAAACCTTGATATGAACAAAAGCCTTACCTATTAGGAAATAGAAAGAATTCCTGCTCCCTCTTTTGTATCAGCCTTGGAAGTGTCTAAGATAAAATGCATCAAAAAGCTGTGATGATTTTATATACAGGAGGATGAAATTACTTTAGAGGATTCCCTCTGCCCTGGAAAGTTGGACTTCAGATTAGTAAGGCACCTGGATTTGTTCCTGAAGGCATGCAGACAATGCAACTGGTACAGTGAGTTAAAATGTCCTAAAGCATTTTGAAAATACTTCATAATGCCAGACACAATCACGTCTTTAACAGTAACACACAACAGCATAAAGGGTTTACCGACAGGAATTGCAATATGTTGCCTTATTCCTGCATGACAAGGTTACTATATGGAGCTTCTTCCCAACATAAAAGCTGATGAAGCCAGATGCCATCCCTGCCAGCACACATTGTATATCTGTGGCAACTTAGGGACTCGCTGACTGAAGGAAATCCTCCTCCCACCAAACACAGACTGGCAGCAGAAATGCTCCACAGCAGTTTTTTCAGCCTTAATGACTGTAACAGCTTCTACAATCTTTTTAAGGGAAGCGGACGAAAAGAAGCTGGAGATGGATTGTCGCTCATCGCCTTGTAGTATTACAGAAGGAACTGTGCAGTGAGGGATACATAGGTAGCCTCGGGGAAGGGAGATGAATGAAGAGGAGGAACACAGGCTTTAGAGATACACCTCCCAGGCTGCCTGTGAGAGTCTGAGAAAAAAAAAAAAATCTGAATGTTGATCTTTTTTAGTATGCCTGAGTGCTTGAAAAGTCTGGGTTTCTGTCTGAGTTTTGCAATGTGAATCCACTCTTAGTCAGTAGGCGGTACTCATAACCATGTCCCTTTTTTCTGGATTGAAACTGGCCACCAGCAAAAAGGACACAGCTCAATAGAGACAGCACAGAGGTGTCTGCTCTGGGGTGCAGACATCAGTTAATGTTAGTGGTAGGAAGGAGTGGGGGAACCCTCTTGCTCCCGGTCAGTTCAGGTCTGTCCAGTTTAAGGACCTGACTCAATAGGTCTCCCTTCTGGAGAAGCATTTTAGTGGTGTCCAATTGCAGATGCAGTCTGTAGAGCTGCCTGTGAGGAGCAGAAATGCTGTTTAGGGAAGGAGATGTAACATCTCTCTTAAACTTTCCTCATACAGGGTTTCTCCCCATCCCCCATCCTACCCCCCAATTTTGAAGCATCTGTTTGGTAATTGCCTCAAAACCAGAACCTTCACACTCTAAACAGAGGCCCACAAAATGACTGAAGCAGTTCAGGAACAAGACATCCAGAATATGATGAAAAGAGGAGGGGAAAAAATTAAAGGGAAGAAAAGAACAGCCAGCACAGCAAATGGCATTTAAGTCTCTCTCTTCTTCTCTCATTCCCTTGTTCAGTCATTTCTGTCCTGCTTTGAGTGTGCTGTTTTTATCTTCCTTGCTCTCATATAAAAGCCCAGCTCCCCTAGCGAGTGTGCAGATGATGATTTGGCATTGTCCAGGACCATTATGCTGTCAGCTCTCAAAGAAGAAAAGGCTTGTAAAAATCCTGTAGTCAGACAAAGGCAGAGCGTGCGGCTCAGGACAGCTCGTACTGCTGCCTGCTAATAACCTTTCTGAACAATAGCTTACATGGGAAGATCTTCCACAGAACATGAAATTTCAGCTTCACCTTCACTTACTCCTAATTACTGTTCCACTCTCAGCTATACGCATGCTACATATGCAAATCCTCTTTCAGCCTCTTTTGTACAGAAACAGAGGTGCATCTCCCTCCCCCTGGTCTTGTTCTAGTGCCATCCTACACCACCCTTATACAATCCACCACACACTCACTACTACTCCCAGTTCAACTCAAGCTACATGCAAATTCAATTCACACACACCATCTCCACCAGTCTCAGCAATATGGCTCCTTGTCTGCTCTCAGGTATATGGAGCTCAGCTTAATACATGCTACTTTTTTCCTTCATTTACTCAGGAATAGAAATTTGAAAGAAAATGAAGATGCCCAAGGAAGCCACTTCTGTTGAACACCCAAGACAGAATCAGCAAGTTTTCTCGAGGCAACGTAGAGAGGGAAGAACTGCCACGTGTATCTGCAGTGTGAGCAGATAATTGATACAGCTTCCCCTGAGCCCCAGCAGTGCTAGGTTCACTGAAGCCCAAGTTATACAGGCAGGTTCTTCTGCTCAGACTCGGGCCCTGACAGAAGAACTGAGATGACCTATCTATCTCAGACAATTTATAACATTATGCTCTCCAGCATATGCTCTGGTGCAGATTACCAGCTCCATGACAACACCAGCAGGAATATGTGTGTTATGTGCCAGTGCATCAGCTGACCCTGTTTACAGCATCAGACTGCTGCTGACAGCAGGTTTGGGCTAAGATGCTGGACTCTGAAAGTAAGCTGAAGTGTGGTCATGTCTGTCTTTCTGGCAGCTCAGCCATA
>WEIS01055255.1:778-22561 GCA_013389965.1 Todus mexicanus | reverse complement strand
ATGACCTTGTCCTGTCAGTGCCAATAAACCAGACTATACGTTCAGATTTCAAACAAATGAAAGTTTCTGTCAGTAATCCTGGGGGTGATTTCTACAACTTCCTTGACAGGAGTATTGAGACAAGAAAGCTTCCAAAAACTTCCTTGGAACAGCACTAAAAGATAAAGCTATCTGCAGGGGAAGGGGTTGTAATGAGGGTGGATCTCAGCATGGCGAGGGCAGCAAACAGTGATCTGCAAGAAGACTAGCCAGCAACAGTAATGCCATAAACAATGGTAGGTGGATGTTACTGTCTTTTGGCACAAGCCTATGCTAACCAGCAGCAAACCACGAGCAAATTTTGTGTGTTGAGCTAGTCAGGAGTTGTTATATTTGTGTACAATGTTTGTTTGCTAAGCTTTATGGTCAACTTCATTATTCTTCATTTTATTCATTATTATGTCACTGAGCAGTAACTTGTTAAAAGATTAAAAGTTCCAATTGGTTGCTCATGCCTAAGGTATGCAAATGCTTTGCAGCTCAGGCAGTAATTTACTGACATTCTGGCAATTTGCACTTAAATAGTTTATGCGCGCGCATATCCATGCTCATAAGCACAGTCCAAATGTGTGATTTTTTTAGAAACCCAGTGCAATTAGTTCTTAGTATAAAGGACCTGATCCTGCAGTCCCAATGCACACAAAAATCCCTTTTATTTCTTTGGAATTGACCAGTTTAAAATCTCAGCAGGAGAGATTCTAAGAGAAGAACATTGTTTTTTCAAAACTAAGAACCAAACAGTGAAAAGGCAAAATGTAATTCTCTTATAAAATCCAAGGTGCAAAAGTTAGAACAGAGTTTCTTTTGATGCAGACATGATCAAGATCTCCTCAGAACCGCTTTTTCAAGTAGATTGCATGTGTTTATGCACATGTGCACAAATACACATGTATGCAAACGCAATTGTAAGTGCAGAACTTTGTGCGTGTGTGCATATAAATAAGCAGGCATATAATTTTAAATCAAGTTTTACCTTCTCACACTTAACATATACTTCTTATGTGCATCCAGCTTTACCAATATTGGTTGTGAATAGTGATAATTCTTTTGTTATAAAATTGGTTTTTTGGTGCCAGGCTGCTGTATCCTCAAGTCTAGTAGGAATGCTCACATTTTGAAGTTTTATAGGCAGCAGTTCCGTGAGCTCAAACTTATTAGACTCTGTCTTGAAGACCAGAATCAAGTGTCAAACGTTCAGAGTAATTATACTCTCCTTAGAGAACAGATATTTCCTCAACCAGACATGCAAAATCAGGCAGTACTGAATGAATTCAGATAGTATAAGGCTAGTGTGAGAGAGCAGCCTTTTCTTACTAAGTGAAATTATAGATTCGGCCATAAAAGTAGATTTTTCAAAACTCATGAAGCGATTTTATACAGTTTGCTTGTCCTTACTAAGGCACCAGGTGTTCCTCTCTTTCTTTCGAGTGAAAAAAAACAAAAAACAAAACACTTGATCATTTAAAACTAGACAGAGGCCATATCTTTTAAGAGTTTTTGGAGATGACTTCACAGTATTGGAAGTAGAAAGTGAAATGTGTTTGTAACAGTTATTTTAAGAATTGTCTGATTTTCTTTTAATTATGGCAAATTCCAACAAAATTGTAGGAAATAGTCATCAAATTTAAGGTATAGTATTTATAGAAACAGGTGAATAGCCTTGGAGAAGTGATAATGGAGAAATTCCTTCAGCAACTACAGAAATAAATTGTTTCCTACAACTCAGACTGGTAAACTCTAGAATTCATTATTAGTTGGTAGAGATTTGTGTCATATTTTTTATATTCTTTCCTTGTGAATGGATACCCCAAAACTGCTAGAACAATTGGCAGCTTGTTAAACATTCCTGTAAATAAGAGAAGGAGGGTGGGGAAATTTGCAGAGAATTGGAGTATCCTACAAATAAACTACATTTATATCAAAATTCTGAAGAAAATATGAAGAGGGAAAATGCTGTTGCTCAATACTTACTAATTCTTACTCTGAATACCCAAATGAAAATGTTTTGGTGCCTCTTACTAGCACAACATTTCTTACATGCAGTAGAAATAATTTGCTTATAAGCATGATAACCAAATGACGTGATAATTTAGCTTTAGAGGAGTACTATCTTTTTATTTCACCACTCTTTTTTTCCCCAAAATTTATCATCCAGTCTGATTAAAAATGTTCCTTTTTTTTCTCCAATGCTATTTTACACAAAGGTACATTCTCTCTTGAGGCACTTCTGGGAGATGAAGCTGTGTTGTTATAAGGTTGCATCAGAGTGAGAATAAGGTGCTTCATTTTGTGACTTCTGCCATTGTTTTAGGTTTCTGGAGTGTCTCGTGAATACACCCATTTTCAAAGAGTGAATGGCTTTGCTCCGAGGACCAGAGCTATAGTAATCATGTTATGTATATTTCTCAGAGTGTGGTACTTCTTTATCATCTATTGTATTTGCCAAGGTTAGGTTAATTTTTTCCTGTGTTAGCTGATAAGCCTAAAATACCTAGGTTTTATTTATCAATAAATACAGCAGTTTCTGGGTTTTGAATGAAGAAGTTGTTTGCTTTTTTCTTTTTTTTCCTTTTTTTCCCCTACTGTTTAGTAGTTCAGAAGCAGTTTGGGTTTTCTGTTGTGTGTTGGGTTTTTTTTTCCTTTACTCTGCATGATAATGGGTTGGAAAAGAAGGTATAAGTTGCAAGACTTAAAGCAGTAGCAATGAGACACAACATTATAACATCTTTTTTTATTTGTCAGAGTTTCTCCTTTTGGCCTACAGAGGCAGAAAAGATGGTCAGTCTCCCCAGGACATAAATCCTTTCTCTCTGATAAACTCTGAGACCAGTCCACATAAGCTAACAGTGACTGGCAGGAGATAAGCTGTTCCAGGTTAGATGAGAACCAAGCACTTTCTTTTTACTGGCATGTAAAATAACTATTGAAATCCTGAAGTCAGTTGTGAAAATGCCAGGGATTTTTTTGAAACCAGGACAAAGCCCTCAGGGATTTGTGGCAAGAAATGATTCTGCACTGGTCAGTGAAATACCCTGAAAAGTCTCAACGATCTTCTGCATATGTATTTTCCCTTTGTCTATGAACAGAATATTTCAGAAAAAGCTAAACCAGAAATATCTCTGCCATTTATTACCATGCAAAATGACATAAAGGAATGTGAAACCACCAGAGTTCTGAGAGCTGGGGGTCCAACTAAGCTGTTACTTGTGATTTGAAGTTCATACTCAGGTAGATTTCTAAGATGGTCTCTTTTATCCCAATTCTGTTTTCCTGCATTTAATTTATATGCTTCAGAACTGAAGGACAGAATTGCTCTCATTTTTGGCTACTGATATAATTCTTCAGCTGCAGTTAAAGGCAGTGGGCTAGATTCAGGAGAAGAGAAAGCATTTGGTGTTCGTAGAGAATCAGTTATTTTAAGTAAGCCTTCCAGAAAGGCACAACTTTTTGTTTTAAAAAGAGCTATAGAACAGGATTGAAATACAGTCAGATAAATTCGTGCTACTGCCATGTCATCACTTTCTGTTGTTAGTAGCTGCAAAAATGCCTGTATTTCTTCCCTCTCTGTCTGTTCTTCTTTCTCTGCCATGTCTTTCCATCTTACCCACACTCATATATGCACCTTTTCTTTCTCGCACAGAGATGTACTGCCTTTTAGTTTTCCAACTTTAAATTGATTAGAACACATTAATGTTTAAATAAGTGTCACATATCCTTAACCAAGCACTAAAAGGTTGATAAGGCTTCATGGTGTAAAGTCGGATCCAAAACTCAGTGAGAGGAATTTTAAAAATGCGGGCTGCCCTTCATTAGCCCTCATGATATCTCTTGACAGGCAGTGTGTGCGTCCGTGGCCATGCCAGGCCAGGGCAAGACCAGCTGCCATGCACCATTTACCCTCTGTCAGCAGCTTCAGTCAGAGCCCGGGCAATACTGTACACACGAGTCTGTCATGCGTCAGCATCAATTAGGCTCAGTTTGCTGCGCTTGGGAAAAGCAACAGCCCTACTGTTAACCATTTTTCTTCTTTCCTTCTCCCTTCCCCCTGCCATCCCCATTTGACTCTCCAAGCAAACTGTTTGATTTGACAGAAGCGTTTTCATAGTCTTACAAATAGTAATTTCAGTTTGGTTTAAAATACTTGCTAATTCAGATGGGTTGGTTTTACTGCAAAAAATTGGATTTATTGGTGCTGTTGTTTGAATGAGGAAGTTAGGTAGAACCTGTGCTCTTACAGCTATTCTAATTTTCCATTTCACTTGTTATGAACAAGTGCTGATGTCTGCCTTTGTATAGTCTTACATATATACCCATGCACATGCACACACTGATTATAATACTAAACTTTAAACTTAGCATAACACCAGGTGCCAAAATATTTCGTTAAAACTATATCTTTTGGCATTCTTGTATTATATACTCCTTGTGCTTTCAGATTTTCAGTTGTAGATATACCTTTGCATCATTGTTATTCTGGGTATTGTTCAAAAGAGTGGGGCTAAAATTTCCCCAACTTTGTGAGAAACCAACATGTGTGGTCATGCCTAAATTTGACTCACTATTTTGTGGCTTCTCACTGCTATTATGGAGGGGGTGGGGAGCAAGACGACCACCCATGGTGTGTTCTCGTCAAGCGGTGCGGTGAGCAAATGAGTTCGCTGATGTGCGATGAGTGTTAAGAGAACAACCTCTTCTAGCAGAGTTTTCAAGCACTTCCCTCCTTCCCCCCTTCCCCAAATTACAGTTTCTTCCTCTGTATAAGTATAGAACACACATGACTATTTATATAATGAAAGAGCTACTGTGTACTTTAATGGATAGTTAAAGACATTTTCACAGGTCTGTATCCACATGGGATTTATAGAGACTTACAGGCCTGGTCAGTTTGTAAAATCATGATAGCCCAAGAGACTGTTGTCAGATGTTGGTAACAAGACAGTGTTTGAAAATAATCAAAACAATATAAATCCTGTGAGATCTGTGGCAGCAGGATGGGTTCTAATGGAGAGGAAGACAGGGTCGTCCACCACACAAGAGAACAAGGAGAAGAAAGTGTTTTTTCTCTTTCAAGCTTGCAGCACCAGCAGGGGTAAGCAGGTTTCTGAAAAGAATCTCATCAGCGGATCAATCCAGTGTAACAGATGGAGTGCACAGATATTGTCTATCAGATTTCCATCGCATGTGGCAAACAAATACATTGTTGCAACTGTTAGCAGCAAAACTTTTCCTTTTTTTAACATCATAATTACCAAGAGTTGAAAAGAGCTGTGGGTTAATGATTTCCTAACAATAACTATAGGGGGTTTGGTGGATAGTAACTTCCCCAAGGAATACATTAGCAGGAGACACAAAGTCACCGAGCATCTTGAATGGAAGGGTTTGGATCTGCAGAAATAACTGCCTATAGCGGTGCATTTTGAAAAGTGGAAATTTTACTAGAAGATAGAGGCTGGACTGGGCCTTCATCTGCAGTAATTGGCAAGTTTGTGCTGCAGACAGCAGAGACAAACCAGTCCATACCAGCTCAAAGTTCTGGACTTTCTTGCCTTTATAAAAACGTTTGTAGGAGAAAGATTTGGAAGGACTGAGAATGATTCAGTGTGCATACGCAGTTATAGCTGTAAGAGGCATGATGTGAGGCTATTAATTAATTTCCTGGCGTTATTAATATTGCTGTTAATTTTGTTAAGTCAAATATAAAAGTCTGGATGCAAATATCGCAGAATGGTTTGAGTTCCAACTCTGGAAAGAACCACTTAAAGATCATCTAGTCCAACCCCCAAGTATGCAATGGGTCTCAGCATCTTCTGCATTGTTTCATTGATCCTGGAACAGAGAGAATGAAAGTGAAGTAGTAGCTCTGGCAATGGGCTAATTGCATGGTGCTCTCACTGTTGATGTGAATGCCATAGGTTTAGAAGTGATGGGTATCATGGATTAAATGATTAAGCTTTTAATGAGAACATAAGCCACAATGATTTTTTGTAAATAACAACTGTTGGGCCTAGTAAGTATGTAGTTAAGAACTAAAAGTCCACGGTTTGGTTACCATTTAGTTACAGAAATTACCTCAGACATACCACTCGATCATTTACAAAGTTTCTGTAGGCTCAAACAAACCAACTGGGTAATAAGGTGAGTTAGTTTTGTGAACTAACTGGAAGAAGAACAGCCATACTTGAAGGGACAACTCAGTTGCCCAGACATATGGATCTGTCACCATTTGAGATGACACAGGGCATCTTCTGTCCTTCTACCAGTCCAGAAGAGCACAGGTATCCCATAGATCCTTTATCCGTAAGTCAACCCCATGATGATGGCTTGATTAGTATTGTCCCTCACATGACTGTAGAGACCAGGGCAAATGAATCAAGCCCTGGATCTTGTCAGAAGGATCTGATGGACTAAGGTCGCCCAGGGAGGTTGTAGTGTCTCCATCGATGGAGATACTCGGAACACCTGGGAGACCTGCTCTAGATGACCCTTCTTGAGCAAGGAGGTTGAACTAGATGATTTCAAGATATCTCTTCCAACCAGTTCCAAAAAGTCTGTGATTCTGTGAAGATCAAAGGTGAGTATAATGACAAAGCAATGCAAAATGTGCATTCAGTTCTTTCTATTTCATCTGTGCAGAAATAGGAATTCCCAGATTCTTAGAAATTCCAACACCCAGCAAGAAGGGTTATATTCTCAGGAGCTGTGGCAATTTGAAGTGTCAGCTTTTTGTTACAGCAAATCTGTTCACCAGTTCTCTTAGTTTTGTCTTTTAAAACCTTTTGCAACATAACAAATGTAGAGGAGATTTGAGAGTGATTAAATATCAGATCTACCTTGACTTTAAATATCATTACATTTTGGGTTAATATTGTAATTCACATTTCTGATCTTAAAGCTTAACCATAAGAAGGAAGGATTTTGCAAAAGTAAAGTGCAAAGTGAAAATTTAAACTGACAGTATATTATCCTAAATTTTTCTTTGCATTTTTCAGCGTGTATGAATTTTTTTTCATTATGGTTTCCTCTTTGATTCCAAGAATTCTAAAACAAAAGCCAAAATAGCATTTACACCCTTGCTTCCTCCAAAATACCTCTCCTCCTTCTAGGCCTACTTTCTTAGCAAACTAACCCTGTAATTCTAGCTCTGCAGGAGCCCTGGTGCTTTTATAGTGTCATAACCAGCCTTTACACGTCTGTCTAGCTACTGAGTAACATCGCTTCTGGGAAGAAATAACTACAGAACTTTCTGTGCCATTCTTTATACGCTTGTTAATTTAGCCCTGCCTTCTTTTTCTCTCCCAAAACAATGGAAATCAGGAAATGCTCTCTAGACACCTTTTGCCCCATAATGAAGTCTGATGATTTTTCCGATTTACACATTGCAAAGACCTCTTACCCGTGATCTGTAAAGTAAGGGAGGGAGCTGGCGACAGGTACATGTTCACCGAGTACTCAGCAGCTCTTACAGTAAGCATCGTGCTACTACCCTCGAAGTAGAGATATGAGATGTACAGAGAGCATTTTGCACCCAAAAGTACAGATTTCTAATCACAAAGGTGAATAAAGGTCTCTCATTTGGGGTAGAGTATGGGGTCTTTGTACCTTTGAGTGCTGCCGATTCAGGCCCTGACATGCCCGTTAACCTTTTAAGTGTGGATGTTGGGACAGCTTTGTTTTTTGTAAATGCTAACAACCCTATCTAAGGCACAGGCAAACTTGCAATGAATGTACAGGAAAGCTGAGTGCGTCCTTCTTGAATAAAGCATTCTTGGCTATTACTGACAGGTTTTTCAGAGAACTGTGATTGTTCGGAAGCTACCTTTATGGAAACACAACAATGAGTGATGAGTGAGTTGGGTTAGGATTCTCATTCATCTACGTGACAGAGCAAAGATTCCTTGCTACAGGCAGCATGTTTGGAGGGCTTGGGTGAGCTTGATAAACTGGGCAACTAGATGACAACATCATTAGGGACATAAATAAAACAGTTTAAGAAAAGCCAAAGTAATGGTAATAGCAGACATAAATTACCCAGTCAGGTGTTGACTGGAATTCACTAGAGGAAGTAAGGTTGTCCGTGGTATTTTATGGATTACATGTATATGTGTAAATACATGCTGTGTTGCGAGTAAAAGGAGAGCAAGTAGGCTTAGCAAGAATTAGTTGTTTGTACCGATTTAAATGGATTTTGGACGTATTAATGTAAATATTTATTCTCAAATGGCATATAAAAAATGAGGATATGAACTCAGCAAATAGACTTCTTCCTATAGAAGTTAATGTGATTATGGAAGTGACATAGACTGATGTTGACAGACATAGCCTTGGCGTTTTGAGGTAGATTATGCTATTTCAGAGGTAAAGTTTGGGCACAGCGTATCATAGCCAGACATCTACCTTCTGCACCTGCTTGCCTCAAATCAGATATTTAGTTACCTAGTAATAGTGCATATAATTATTCTCAAGGAAAAAAAAATATACGTATGAAAACAAAAGGCTATTTTGAGACTTAGTAAAGGTTTGGCTTAATGAGTAACCAAGGTACCGTTTTGTATGTACTTTATTCTGAAATACCATTGAAATAGTAATATTAGGCTCCCCTTTGTTCTCATAATCTTTGGTTTGAAATACAAATGGAATTTAAGATGTCAGGTCAGTGAGTTTATTCGAGAAAGCGAAGCTTAAAGGAAGTTGTTCAGCAGTACTGGAGTAGTACATTAGAGTTACAGATAAAATGCACATGTACCTTCCCAAAGCCATTTTTGGGTCTGAAGCAAAGTGTGGCTCAGCTAGAATGTAAGAATGAGGCTATTTTAGGAAATACGTGCTCCTACTGGAATAGCTTTTTAACAATTTCCATCTTTGCAAACCTTAACCGGTATACTTTCAGTTCAGTTGTATAAAGTAGGAAATTCATTGTTTTACAAACAGTCAGAATGAAATTTAGAAAGCCTAAGAAAATTTCCAAGATCTCAGAAAAACCAGAGTCAGCCTAGGAGCTCTGGAACTCCTGGTCTTCGGTATTTAAAGCAGGTATTTCATTTTTATAGCCTGTAAGTTATGAAGTTATAAGTGAAAAAGTACACAGTAGTAAGGTCATGTCTGTACAAGCATCTTTACTTGTACAGTAACTGTAAACAGTAGGTTGTATATATGTGATCGGAGTAGAAATCCCATGATAAATGAAGCTGTAAACAACCTGAAATTTCACTGGAAGTGGTTAGGTGGAAAATTAATAACAATTAAACTTTGACAAAGCACAAGTGGCAAACAAATTGCATCCCTTCTTCCTCAAGAAGGTAATAGTGGAAATATGGACACCACCTAGTGTAGAAATGTTTGCCATTCCACTGAGTTCAAGGAAAGGATCAAGAGACAATAATGCTGGAAAAATTATGCTTGAATGCATTGGTATGTGTATTCTAATGACCTCCAAAGAGCTTAAGACTGTATGCAGAAGTTGAACAACCATATAAACAAAACTGGGAGATTTTACTATAATATCTGTAGACAAAAAGGAAAAGCAGACACAATCTCTAGTGTAGAACGGCTTGTAAAAAGGGGCATGATCCAGTGCAGGGTACGGAGCCAGGAGGATCACGGGCTCCAATCTGTTCCAAGCCACCGATGCTGTCTGACCTGGGCAGGTCACTTGACTTTCTTGTGCCTCTGTCAATCCAGCTGGAAAATTGGGTAACAAAAACTGGACCTTGCTGTAAAACAGATGCTCCATCTGAGTTGAGCTGTCCTGGATAAACAAATTACAAAACATTGATAGATACCACAATGAAACAAAGATAGGTCTACAGAGTCAGTAAGGAAGAGCAAGTGACGTGGGAAAGATCCAGCTGACAGTCACGAGTGCTTGAAGAAAACAATTTGTCTCCCAGTTCACCAGTGAAATAAGGCGCTCGCAGGATGGACGCAAAACTGTTTTGTGTTGGAAATTAGGAAATCAGGAGGACAATGGTGTTTGGAGTCAATGTTGCATAAGATTTAGTTTCATACTGCCCAAGATGTGAAAACAGTGGTAATTTATGCCTTATGGTGAAAATTTAAGTGCTAAAAGGCTCTCTAAGAGATGAGCATCCTGTAACTGATAACCAGATATCTGGATGAGACTGTCAGAGACTGTACATCATTCATTGGTCTTGCTTTAGTGGTATACTTTAAAGCTTTAAGAGGACCCCATTTAAAATCATATGGCCTTTAATTTATTTTCTTTAATTAATTTCAATGAATTTACATCTCAGTCTTCGATCCCAAGTCCTTCAGAAACATGTCTCACAGATGCCAACTGCATAGGCTTTGAAATTAAACTGAATCCAATGGTTCAAGTTTGGTTGAAGTTAGAGCACTGTGTTACAAAGAAAGATTGTAGAGCATGTATTCCAGATCTCTGGATTGGAGGAGGGTGACTTAAAGTCCCTTTTAGAAATGTTTGGCAGTGTGCTGTACAAGAGGAGTGTATTTGTTTCACTATTTAAAATTAATTTTTCAATATGTATAAAAATGTAGAGTATGTGAATTTGATATGACAAATTATGTTGATATTTTTATGGAAGAGATCTCTGAGTGTAGTCTAACAAGCAGGCCTTTGGAAATAGGATTCAGAAAATTGAAGTTCATTTCTTGGCTCTGCTAATAGTTGTTGAGTGCTTTGGCAAGCCATTTTGTGTCTTTTTTACCTCCATCTCTGTATTGGGAAATTGGAAATAAGGATTTTTACCTCTTGTACAGAGCTGCTGCTGAAGAACGTCAGGTAAGAATTAACGGTCAAAGTAAAGCGTGTGTTGTTCACGTTTCATTGCAATGAACTAGGAAGCAGCCTTATGTTATTATTTCATTGTTTCGTATATTTTTGTTCCACTGACTGATGTGGATGTGACAAAAGGAAAAGAGCAGCTATGTGTATGCTCATTGACTGGAGAAGGGAAGGACATTGACGACCACATCAGCACACTTGACTTTTTCTGGCAATGCTATGCTTGAAGTGCAGTTCTGAAAGTTTTGAGACACTAGTTCAGTATGTGTTTCACCACATTTTAAGACTTACATAAACACTCCAAAACCGCTGTTCCATAGTAGCTTGGGATGTATTTAAAATAGTTGCGTTTTGGCCCTTCTGATCCTCAGGATGAAGCCAGGTTAGCTTGAATACTCTAAGATACTTAGAAAGGTATTGAACTCGATTAAGTACTGAGTTCTTCTTAATCATTGAGCCTTAGGGCAGCACATAATTTTGGAGGCAGAAATATTGAAAAACCATACTCATATTTAGGAGGAAAAATATTTCCAAAAACATGAAGTGTGTTTTTTTGGGAGACATGTGCAGGAACCAAATGTCCAGCGAGTCATTAGTTTCCTGTCCTCATACTTAGTCTTGGCAAGGAAAGTTTTTGTTGGAAGATGTGTTATTATGGCAGTAATGGAATTGCTTTGAGAAGCATCCAAAAACAATCTCAAGAGCTGTGCAGAAAAATGCTAACTTCTTTGGACACAATAAAACTGGTATTTTCTAAGTCTGCAACCATGTTAAGACTTACCTGTCCTGTGGTCTGCTTCTGTGTCATGCTGCTGGGTGGACCTCTTTGTTCTGGTCACCCAAGGAAGTGTACATGTGTCCTGAAAATATGCTGTGCTGTCAGACAGGCCCCAGGAGCAAAAAAGGAGTGGAAAGTGAGAAGCAATCACTGAACTGAGTTCTTAGATTTTAATATACTTATATGATTTTTTTTTTCCACCTACAGGGTTAAGTCTGTTCTTATTTCCTATGCTTTAAATACACCAAGTTCTTAACTTGTTGAACACACGTATGCTGAGTTTGGGTGGTGGTCGTTATGCCACAAGTGGGATAGAGTTTTCTTCATAGTAGCTGATATGGGTCTATGTTTTGGATCTGTGCCTGGGAGATTTGTTATTAAAACACTGGTCTTGAGCTTAATCTGATATTTGGGTTCTGTGCTGAAGCCATTACTGTACTTTGAGTACCATCTCATGGAGACAATTAACAATTATCCTTCTTCCTCTGAGAGCTTTTTTGTTGAGAAAGTATGGAATGGCACTTTAGCTACTTTCTTTTGTGATGTTTTTTTCCTCAGTTACAAAAACTTCTCAGTATCTTCAACATCCTTGACTAGTTCAAATACTTCTGTTGGTACTTTCTAAGAATATTGCTTCAATTAACGAGCAATTTAGAAATATGAACCAGGCTCCGCAAGAGTCTGGTCATGAATGGCACAGCATATGGGAGAATATGGACAGATATCTAGAAAAGTTCTCACTTCCAGTGGTCTGCAACTTCACTCCTGAACAACTCCAGGATCCTGATGAAGTGATAGAAGGCTTGAAAAAAAAAGAAAAAAATACCATACCTATTCCAACGAGTCACAACTTACAGGACTGTACTGGGCCCTGGCCAACATCTACCAAACACTGCTCGATACTGTGCAGTCCCTCCAGGGGTCAGCAATAATGTAAACATCTCTGTATTATCAACACTGTTTTCAGCACAAATCCAAAACATAGCCCCATACCAGCTACTATGAAGAAAATTAATTTATCCCAGGCAAAACCAGCACGGTGTGATTAAGATTCTAAATACAAACAGGCAAAACGAGAAGGCATTTTTGTAGTTTCAAGGTAGAGAGCTGTATTCTGTCACAAGGATCTATAATCAGTTAGCATCTCTGCCATTGGTATCCCAAGAAGTTCTGGTCAAATTGCTGTCTCTGAATCCTGCTTTTTCTTTATAAGGACTAGAATAACAGATGATTTCTCCAAGAGATGTCTGCCATCTCTCCTTTGGTTGTCAAGCTGTCAAGGTCTGGAGCGGACTTTATCCAAGTATACTTTGTGATACCAAGGATAGTATTTCTCCTATCTTGTTTAAGCCTACCTTCTAAATCTTGCAATAGTTCCATCAGAGGAAAATGCCCTCTCCTGGGTGAAACGCTGCCTAAAGCGTGAGGTAAATACTGCCTTTGCCAGTGCACCTGGCAGTGACAATAGACTGTGAACTACAAAGGATGACATACTGCAGTTAATTTGTGAATGAGCTATTCAAGCTACTATCTAAGTAATCGGGGATGGATTTCATATCTTTGTATCTTTTAGCATCAACATGGATCAGTTTAGAGTTGGACTTAGAACAGTTAAAGAGGCAACAACAGGGCTGTTCTCCTGTTGGCAAAACTTACTCCAATTTGTAGTGATTTATGTCCCGTCCTTCTCAAACCATCCATGGGAACTGCTATGCCAAATAAACCTGGCTTATTAGTATATCACAAAGTACCATGCCCAGGGTGGCTGGCCATAAGGAGTCACAGCAGAGGTGCGCAGTGTGCCACACAGACATCGTGGTACCATCATAGGCGAGTGGTCTGTCTGCACTGAGGAATCAAATACAATAACTAAAGTTTTCAGTTTCGTTCACAAAAATCAGTTCTTGCGTGACTAGTTGTGAGCAGTGAGGAGCTGGCCTTCTCCTTTCAATCTGATAAATTGTGATAAAGTAAAATAAAACAGATTACTAACCAGTCACTGCTCTTCTAGGCTGTCACGGTGATGTAATGTAGTTGCAAATGGGAAGGGCAGGTGGTCTAGACAACTGCAAATGGAAAGGTGTCAGCAAGGCAATCTTCTATTAAGAGGTGATGCAATTATGAAATGGTTTGGGGACCCCTATATTAACCCATGAAACAGCAGACACTCACAGAGGGAATTGCCTTCTCACTGACTTTTGCCTGCTGAGCTCTATTTTCCACCCATGGTAGAAGCATCTTCCCTGTAATACATTTCTGTACATTTCTGTCTGTGACAGTGAACCTTGCCAGCTGCTATCAGAAAGATAGAAAGACTGAAATGGGATGTTAGAAAAAAAGGGAAAAGATTTGCTGTCATTTCAAGGCACAGTCGTGATGGGTAGAGACAGAAACTGGCAGCAGTCGAACAAATCAGATGAGGTCTTCTGGGCCAGTCCGAGAATATCAGCTTATGCTGAAATGTTTTTTCTCAGGTGTGGGCTTAGGGAATGAAAGCCAGGGTAAGTCCTCCGAATACCTTGCCTTGGATGGTCCAGCTGCTGAGTTGCTGGGTGGCTCAAAGGACTTGGAACAAACAAGGACTTTGTTTCCAGGGCAGCGTTTGTGGCGGTTGTAAGCATCGACCCTGTGCTTGCCAGTGCAGAGCAGACAAAGCAAGTACAACAGAACTTGCATCCTGATTGAGGCAGCACTGGTCTCATGGATGGGGAACTGTTTGAGGCTTCATCAGAAAGATTTCATTCCTGGCTCTGGCACAGCGCTAGGGAGAGGCTTTCAGCTGGCCAAGCTCTGTGTCTCTGTTTCTCGTCCAGCTGAACATGACAGTGACACTTGTCTTCCCATGGGAAGGATATCGAGGCCTTTGGCTGGAAGTCATCCTGCAAGGCATGGGTGTGAAACTGCTCATGTGCTGACACATGAAGTTGGCTGTTTGGTCCTTGGCCAGCTGTGTATGTCAGTCGCTTTGGAGACAGCAAGACTTAAACATATGCTGGAGTTTAAGCGTGTGCTGAAATGCTTTGTAAGTGCAGGTCTTTGTGACTGTGATACTTACGTGGTAGGATAATTAAGATCATGATCTCAAATATTCCTGAGAATGCTTTGTCTTCTCCATAAAAGAAAAAATATGGCTTTTGTGGCTCTATACTTATTACAACATTATTTTAATGAAGTTTTTTTGCATTTACAGTAAAAGTTTGGCTTGCATGGCCTGAGGTGTTTATCAGTCTTCTAGAACGAAGAACTAGAAGAGAGAAAAGGAATCTAATTCAAACACTATTTATTCGGGGGCTAAAAAGCAACTGTTGCATTGTATAATATGGAAAAGTCACTCGAAAATATGAGGTTTAAAGAGTTGATTATGGAAGCTGAGCTTTATAGAGAAGAGTGAATTCTATGCTGAGGTTTCTGAAATGCCAATTACAGTCACTTCAGTCCACGGGGGCATGCTGAGTTTTTGCTGGGAGAGTTAATGAGCAATTTCATAACGTGCTATATATCACTTTAAGAAGACATGATAAATTGCCACTAATGGTATTGTGTGTATAAATGGGAGCTGGTTTTGCTCTGCGTTTAGTTCTAGTGATTGGGTGGTACACCTGGAAAGACTTGTATTTTAATGGGCCTTTTTTAGCACTTTTGCACCTCGTATGTTCTGGATTATATATGATTGATGGCTTTGAATGTATGGGAAGGAAAGATATGTAGATCTTAATGCTTTTAAACCATTTGTTTTCCAGTCTCCGTAAAAGACCTCTCTGTTTTCTGAGTAATGGTTTATACTTCTCAAGTAAACAGAAGTATGGTTCTGGGACTTTGCCTTTTAACACTATAAATCCAGTGGTTTTTTATAGGTGTCATTTAGTTTACAGTGCTCTTAAGAAAAGATAGCTATTTTCATGCTAGTCATTAAAGACAAATAAGGAAAAGGATAATTTGATGTGTGAAGTAGATACCAAAAAATATTTGAAGTTCAGAATTTGCTCTGCTTTCATTCTGGGCATTCTCCTTGCATTTCATGCAGTGAGTAAAATGTCTTTCTCCTCCGAGTCACACCAATTTCTTCACAACCATAACCTTTCTGATTCCGCCCCCTCTCCTGCTGGACCTCGTTGGTGCTCACTTTGCCCAAAGGGGTTGCTGTCGAGCAGTGTTAAGCTTTCCCCTCTCTCCCTCTAACCTAGAACAGACCCAAACTGGAAATCAAACCCGGGGCTCCCATGTGGGGATGCAGACGCTAACAGTGGGCTGGCCTGCGGTGGTGCTTCCTCCGCGCTCTCCAGGGGGACAGGCAGGGGAGACTCTCAGGTTGTTTAGCGTTGATACCCTGGCACCAGGTTAGTGTTCAGTCGTTGCTTGCTTTAAAGCATCCATATGAGCTTAAAGGAGAGAGAGTCTCCTGCATGTTTCTTGTGTGTGGTTCATCTGAAAGGAAAACTCCTAATGCTGGCTAGAGCCGTGAGCAGTGCTGAGACATTTGAGGCAGGCTTCTCCGGCAGCTCCTTCCATGTGCCTCAGTCCCGTGGCCTTTTGCCCTACAAATCCTTGGGCAGATTTCGAGCTGATGTTAGCAGAAGAAGTACAAACTAACTTTTATTGCAGCATGGTTTAATACTGCAGGTTTGAAAGGCAAGTGCATTAACCCCTGCTGACCCATGTTTTCATAGAATCATAGATTCGCTGAAGTTGGAAAAGGCCATTAAGATCATGGAGTCCAACTGTAAACCTAGCTTTAATATATTGCTAATTGTCACTCGTTCCCTGTACTTTGTCACTTGTACCTGAATTTTTCGACTTATGTCATTTTAAAACTGTAGTGGATCCCCATCATTATCTGTAAAGTGCTGCCTCCTCTTAGCTGGATTGTTGGTTTCTATTCCTAAAATGAAACAAAGAAGTGACTATATCCTCTAGCATTTCTTACCTGTGCTGCTATTTGTTGCCCTAGGACTGAAAGTGCATAGCTGAGATATAAAGATCCACAGACTTTCCTTCACTGTCATAAGCATTTCATCTGTCTGGTGTTACAGCTAGACTGAAATTCTTTAAAATAATGAAACACAGCTTAGGCTGTATTTCTCAGTTTTGTGTGCCTATGCCTTCCATTGTCAGGTTGAAAGTTCAGCTGGGGAAAGAGATTAGAAGACTTTACAATGTTTTTGCTTTTTAAATGCTTGCTTGTTAAAATTAAATTTCTGAATAATTACACTGAGGCACTTTGCACTTGCCTTCAATAGCTCCTTATATTTAGTTTCCATTCTTTGCAGGTGTTGCTTGGAAGCTGAAATATTCGTGTCGTGTAAGACAGCACTGATAGGGTTAGATAGCCTAGATAGCCTAAGAGTTAGCTTAGGGAAGGGGGAAAAAGCAAGAGAGACAACTTGCAATCCAGCCCGCATATGAAAGTTGCCCCAGGCAATTTTGTTATGTCCATGGAAGCATATGATATTCATTGTATGGGCCCATCATTAGCGCTGACTCTCTGGGAACCTGTCTTACGTTGTTTCCACTTGGGGCAGGTTAGCTAGAAAATTGATACAATTTTATTAAAGACTCCTTTTCTTTGCTGTCTGACAGTGGTCTCTGAAAAGATGTTTTGTCTTTTTAACACTTGATGATTGCTCTAATAGGATCTCAGAAGTCTGATGCCCAAATTGAGTCTCACACACAAAACTACTTTGTAGCTAAGTTTTTGACTCCTGACATGGACAGTTTAAAATAGTGCTCAAAGAATTCTTTCACGTTTGTGCTGCAAGTAAAACCATTGGTGTTTACTCACATCCTTTTAATTAAAAATAAAATACATTTACATTTACAGGGGGTTAATTATCCACCTTTTCTTTTTATATTCATTTAGCCAATGACAAATGGTGATACTTAGTGCATGGTTCACAGTTTCTCACAGTTGGCCTCTTCACTTAGCCTTTGATGCAATCATCATATTCAGTGGTAGTAAATACTCTCCTATCCTCAGCTCTTACTCTCCCTGGACGGAATCTATCTTCCATCCAGACTGAACAAGTTTTGAACAAAAAAAAATAATAAGAAAAAGAAATCCCACCTCTCTTTTAGTTTGGGGGAATAAGGCCTGTGTGTAATAAAGAAGCAACTTTATTTTGCTTAAAGGTTTTTTTTTAAAATTCCCACTTAGCTGCCTATTGATCAAAGGATAGTGGTTTAGTCAGTCTGATGGCTTAGAGGGATAAGATCTGTGAGAAAGAATCTTGCCTCTGACTGACTTTATTGTGTAGGCAGTAGGGGATTCCTTCTAGGGATTTAAAAGAAAATAAAATATATATAAAATTTGTCTTTTGGAGAAGCGATAGTGAGAAACAGATTTTAGGACAGAGCAGGTAGAGGTGGAGATTGTAAAAACATTCTCAGAACATGTTTCTTTAAAATTATCTGCCAACAAACCTCTGTAACAGCAACCTGATATTCCCCAGAGCCCAGCAGCTGAGGCCAGATGTTTGTTAGTGATGTGAGCGGAGGCCACCATCAACTGGGGTGAAGTCAGGATGGGGCCTCCTGTGAGAACTGTGGGAGGACTTGGAGTGGGTTTGTGTGAAAGCTCCAGTCCAGGAGGAAAACTTGCAGCCTGTAGCTATTGGTCCTGGTGGTATTGGAGGGTGGGGGGTATGTGTGAAGTGAATCAACAGGACGCTCTGCGTCTCTTACGGATGTGCTGAGCGGAGGAAGGGAGTGATGTGCTGAGGAAGGAGCTTTGACACATTCTTCCAGTCACCCTTGGGACCTACAGCAGATTAATGAACAAAAAAGCAACACAGTGGAAAAGTAAGGGTGCTGTTCCTTAACACAGGTGGTGTCCCACTGGGTTCGCTTTTGGGTTGACTTAGTTTCATGTGACAATTCAGGGCTCACAACCCCTTTGCAAAGTGTTGTGCTGAGCTGTGGCTTATGGTCTACCTTAAATACAGACTAAATTTTTTAAAATTTTATAAACTAGTTGCATTCATTTAAACAAGAATCAAACAGATTGCACATTTCTAGCTTCAAATTTTGCACTAGTTGAACCTGGGATTAATTTTTGGTAACTAAAGGCAACATCTTGATTTTCGTTAACTTCCTTGGGGAATTATCCTAGAACTGTCTTTGCTGCCCTAAATCCCTCTCTAGTTGCACAGATATCTGACAAATATCCTGCAGATGTGTGACATTTCATTCTGTTCTGGAAATTCTTAGCTTTTTCACTCTTAATTTGAGATTGGCTGTAGAGGAAATAGAAGTCAATTTGTAATACATAATACTTGGGACATGGCAAAGTTCTCACATCATGCAACTTGCTGAATTAGACCCTACACTCCTTTCTCCCAGACTTAAAGTTTCTACACAGCATGTCTGAACAAATGAATTTGTAGTGGTGATGGGCAAGGACTTTGACCATAGTATGCCTCCCTGAATCCTGCCTCCCTTTTACTGTCAGGCTACGGAAAGAGGCTGGGTTTGAGCAGAGCAGAGAATGGCATGGAGAGAGATGGTGCTCGGCCTTAGGAAGCCAGGCTCAGAGGAAACTCTGGCTGCAGCTTCCCAAGTGACTGTGCTGAAGTTATTCCGAAGTGTAAAATTATGGTCGAACCTGCTTTATAATAACCATGTCCTGAAATAATTTGAACAGACACTGTTTTAAAGTTGAGCATTATAATTTGTATTTACCGTGGAAGTTTTCCCCCTCTTGCAAATTATTCTAAATGTTTCCCAGGTTGAAGGTCTCATTGGAGATGTTATTTTCTTGTTTTGTTTTGCTTGCTGTCTCAAAGCATAGAACATGCACGTTTACCTCACATAATTCAAGATCTGTTGTAAGCAGGTCTTTAGCTAAATTTCCATCCTTGGTTGGTTGATGGTTTTTAGTTTGTTCTTTTTTTAAGGATGAGGAAAGCTATACTGTGTTTTTCACATATTATAATCACAGTCTGTTTGTCCATTCTGTCTACCAGCTCCTTTCAACCCTTCAAATATTTTTAATCTATTTGATGAAAGCGTTGAACACTTTATTTGCCCTTGAGCATGTAGCATACGTTCACAGCAGAGTCATTTGAATGACCCTGTGGAGGTCCTCTCTGTGATTTCTCTTTTGCAATCCCATCTGCACTCCACAAAATATGACCAGAAGTGGGAAATTGCAGCAGCTTCTTCGTGGTACAGAGATGGCTGCAGCAGGCTATAAAATATGATCCTTGTGTTTCAGATGATCCTCTCTCCCTCCTCCTCTTTTGTCAGTTTTCTTGGAAATACAAATTGATGTGCATCAAGAAAATGCAATACTATAGGTAAGGCTGCCAGTCAGTTTTATACCAGTCAGTACCAGAATTTTAGCTTTATATTCCTCTAGGCATGTAGCTCACTCTGCAGCGTTAGTTTCCCACTGCAGTTATCCATTAGCTTAAGACTTTCATAACCCAGGAGGACACTTAAATCTCTCTTCAATCATTATGCCTCTGAACGCTTTCCCCTAATGTCTTGGCTTTCTTTTGGAATCTTTTGTCTTACGATTTTTATCCTGCATTTACCTGCATTGAATTGCATTTGCTGTCATACAAGAATTTTCCTGAATTACTCTAACTCTTGATATTTAAGGTGATGCCATGTGGGGAGATAGAAAGGTGTGTGCTGTACTCCTCAACCATCTGTCAGATGTGCAGAACACTGAACTTGGTGCACCTCAGCTTTCTGACAGAGCATGTGGGGATCCCCCAAAGCCTTGGTACCTAAATGCTGCTGAGTTGTACTCTCCTTCATTTTTCCTTCCTACCACCATGGGTTGTCTCCCTCCGTAGCAAGGAAGAGTATTCCTGCAGCAGGAACCAGCCTGAGCTGTGGTGACAGATCCAACAAGGAAGCAAAATAGTGAGGGTAGTGCCAGCAGGGCACTGTGGCCCAGCTGCACCCACTGGGCTTCGCTTAGGCTCTCTAGCAGAGATGTTGACCTGAAAACACTTTCTGAAATCGTCATTAAAGTCATGTGGATTCACTTATGCATAATCTTTTTTTATAACAACAAAACAGTTTGCGCTGTCTCCAGGATTCGTAGGAGCCAGCTATTTCAGAGTGTTATTTACTTTTGTGATGTTTATCTTTCGCCCACTGGTGGGTGTGAACATCATTGATTTTACAGTGTGCAAAGCAACAACCTAGGACTATTTTTACATTGGGACTTTTTTTTGCCGTTTTCGTTTACACAAACTTTTCTTTTAAGGATCCCTCAGAGCTATAAAAACAATATAGCACAATCCGATGCTTCACAGTTAAGAAGAGGAAATTAAAACACCCTATGTTTTTCATTTTAAAATTAAGTACTATGTGAAGTAACCAGTGAATGTAGCTATTTAAGGCATAAAGTATGAATGATTTCAAGTATTTTATTCCAATCACTTTTCTCGCCTATTTTTGATTAATGAGGCAATGTAAAAATAGAATAAACCTGGCATTTTAAATCACGGATAAATTGAATGAAAACCTAATAATTTAGAGTAGCTTACTCATCCCTCTTTAAGTGGATATTACTTGACATATCATATGCATATATCATCCTTCTGCTATGATTTATTTTTAATTGTTTAGCTTGAAATTATTTTCTCCCTCTCCCTTCAGCCAGGTGAGAGTTCCTATTCCCTGTAATTCACTGATAAAGGTGCCTCACATGGCCAACACTTAAGATTCTTGTACAATCATAACTTTATCTTCTTAGGGCAGGATATTTTTTATGATTATTTATTAAAAAGTAAATGGATACTCATTAAGCGCCTGTTTACTGTCTGACCCTTTACTTGAAGGGCATAGGACTATGAGATCGTTAAATACACAAGTGTCCTAAGAAACTTAAATTCTGTGCATTAGAATAAAGATGTCGTTAGCTAATGTCACTTCGACTCTGACCTGCAGAGTAGAAAGTCAGAATCAAGTTCTTTGCCTGGTGGAGCATCAGCAGCCATCCTTGAATCTGCAAAGATGTGCTTGCTGAGAGAAAGTTCCTTGTGTAGTATGCTCTTTACCTAAGGGTTATATTCAAGACACTCTCTGAACAGCTTGGCTGATTATTGAAAAACGCCTTATAGTAACTTCCAGCCTAAGTTGATCGATAGTAGTGCACAGCTTTACATGGGAGGGAGGGAGCTATTTAAACATTGAGAGCCTCCGGGATAACGGCGAATGAAAAAATAATGCAGAACTAATACGTTGAAGG